>CAUYRH010066121.1:0-43783 GCA_963574655.1 Perodicticus potto | reverse complement strand
TTCCCAAGTTGGGGTCAGGGAGGGTGAATTAGAGGGAGGAGTTTTGATCATGACTAGATCTCCAGGAGGGAAAAGTTCCTGTTTTAGTTAGTATGTCCCTCCCCAAACGGGGAGCAGGACTTTCAGGGATGATTAGGGAGGCTTAGAGTATTTTAAAGCCCACTCCCCTCACATCTTCTCACTTGGAAACACTTCAGGTGGATCTGCAGCAGAGATAAGGACTTTTTCTTTCCTTTTTACATAACTGCACTGCTGTTATTACACTCACCCACCCCCCCACCCCCCAAACAACTATTCCAGTTTTGGTTTCTGCTTTAAGACTTATCTTGGGAATATCTTTATACTTGGTTTGTTTGGATCAGGAGCCCATGTGCTCTTATTTCAAAGGTATGTCGTGTTTAGAAGAACTTGTGTCTGACTTGAGCTGGTAGAAAATGAGTATTCCCCATCCTAGCCCCATGGCTTTTCTAAATCGTCCTGTTTCTGGTAGTAGGGATAGTGGCGGCAGCTGCTGCAGTAGTAATAATAACAGTAGTAGCAATAGTAGCAGCAGGAGTAGTAATAGTAGTAGTAGTAGTGATAGTATCAATAGTAATGGTACTGGTAGTAGTAGTAACATTAGTAATAGTGGTAATAACAGTAGTGATGTTAGTAGCAATAGTAGTAGTGATAGTACCAGTAGTAATACTGGTAATAATAGTATAGTGATGATAGTAGTAATAGTAGCAGTAATAGTACTCTTTAATTATATACTATCTTTCAAGGCCTTATTTTTACATGCAAATTTAAATCTTCAGCTTCTAAGGCAGAAGATTCTGGCCCTGAATGTCTTCCTTAGGCTTGCTCTCTAGATATTTTATATATACCTGTGTATATCTTTCCATCGGACTCACCAGAAGTTGCAACAAGGTGTGGAGAATCCCGTGGACCCCTTACCCAGCTTCCTCCGTGACAGCATCCTGCATAACAACAGTCCATTAACAAAACCAGGAAACTGGCTGGGCGCGGTGGCTCACACCTGTAATCCCAGCACTCTGGGAGGCTGAGGCGGGTGGACTGCCTGAGCTCATAGGTTTGAGACCAGCCTGAGCAAGAGCAAAACCCGTCTCTAAAAATAGCTGAGAGTTGTGGCAGAGGCCTGTAGTCCCAGCTACATGGGAGGCTGAGGCAAGAGAATCGCTTGGGCCCAAGAGTTTGAGGTTGCCATGAGCTGTGACACCATAGCACTCTATTAGGAGCAAGAAAATGAGATGGTCTCAAAAAACAAACAAACAAACTACAAAAACAAAAACCACCAGGAAACTGGTGGTTCAATACTGTTAACTCAGTGTAGACTTTATTAGATTTCACTAGTTTTTTTTTTTTTTTTTTTGAGACAGAGCCTCAAGCTGTCACCCTGGGTAGAGTGCCGTGGCATCACAGCTCACGGCAACCTGCAATTCCTGGGCTCAAGCGAGTCTCCTGCCTCTGCCTCCCAAGTAGCTGGGACTACAGGTGCCCGCCACAACGCCCGGCCATTTTTTGGTTGCTGTCATTGTTGTTTGGTGGGCCTGGGCTGGATTCGAACCCGCCAGCTCAGGTGTATGTGGCTGGCACCTTAGCCCGTTGAGCCACAGGCGCCGAGCCGATTTCACTAGTTTTTATGTGCATTCTTAGATGTCCTTTTGGGAGTTGTGCAAAAGTCTAATGGCTTGTGAATGGCCGACCTCAGCTAAGCTACACACAAGGCTCTTAAGATCCCGAATGTTCAGTGTCTGCTTTTTGTCTTTACAACA
Source organism: Perodicticus potto (assembly GCA_963574655.1). Lineage (NCBI taxonomy): Eukaryota > Metazoa > Chordata > Mammalia > Primates > Lorisidae > Perodicticus > Perodicticus potto. The sequence continues at coordinate 42,008 of CAUYRH010066121.1, read as the reverse complement.
ATCTTTACAAACCATTTTCTTTCGAGGTAGGAAGCCAAGCTCAAACTGGGCACTTTTGCCTCTGCTGTTTGGCCCCCAAAGCAGTTTGCCATTGGCCTTTTTGCCCAGCAGGCCCCTGGGCTCTCCACTGCAGTGGGCAGTGGGTGCCACGCCACTCTCGGGAATTCAGAAGGCGTCTTCTCCCCACAGGTGACTTGCCGAGCCCTTGGGATCGGAGCCTACTTGGTGAGGCTGGGCCAGCGAGTGATCCAGGTGGAAAACTCCCACATCATCCTCACAGGAGCAAGTGCTCTCAACAAGGTGACGGGGAGGGGCCTGAGTGCGGAGGGGATTGTGGGGTCCAGGAGGCATTTTAACATTCCCATTGTCCTCTGGTGGGCTTTTTCTTCAATACAAAGCCAGTTTCATTCCTACTGATAGGGAGATATTTTTCCAATTTGTAGTTATCTGGGCCTCTGAGGAGCCAAAAAAGAAGATTTAGGCTATTTGTGGAACTATCTCCCTATATTACTGGCATTTTAAAACAAAATTATTAAAGCAGCATTACATATTACAGAAAAGTGGGAAAACAACAGAAAAAAGTAATTTTGCTCCTTCTATAATTTTGGTGTAGTTCCCTCTCATCTTCTGTCCTTTGGTGGTTAATTTATGGTGAGTAAATAGTTTAGTGTTCTACTGTTTTTACTGTATTAAAATACTTTCCACATTGTTAGAAAGTCCACTGAACTCTCATGGAGAATTCTCAAAGTCTGGTTCTTAAACCAACCAAAGTTCCCAGCTTCACCGGGGAACTTGTTAGAAATGCAGAGTCTCAGGCCTCCCTGCTAACCACTGAATCAGAAACACTGGACAGGTAGATTTTCCTTCTTTTTTAAAGACAGGATCTCTCTCTGTTGCCCCAAGCTAGAGTGCTGTGGCTCCGTTATGCCTCACTGCAACCTCAAACTCCTGGGCTCAAGCTTCCTCCTGCTTCAGCCTCTGAGTAGCTGGAACTACAGGCACATAGCACTGTGCCTGGCTAATTTTTAAATGTTTTGTAGAGATGGGGCTCACATCGCCCACATCGTTCTCAAACTCCTGGCCTCAAATGGCCTCCCAAAGTTCTAGGATTATAAGTGTGAGCCACTGCACCCAACCTCAGATTTTGCTTTTGAGATGGCCAAAATAGTTAGATGCATCACTGGTTCTCAAATTAGGCTGTGTATTGGAATTATCTGAACATTTCTTTTAAAAAAGAAAAAAAAAATCTATGCCTGGGTTCTAGCGCCGAAGATTCTAATGTTATTGGTCTGGTGCAGCCTGGGCATCAGGGTTTTTGAAAAGTCCCAGGTGGTTGGTTCTAAAGTGCAGGCAGGATGGAGAGCCACTGAGAGGATGACTTCTGAACAGTGGGAGAGCTCTCAGCGGTGTAGGACTTGGTTAACCGTGTTGTGTCAAAGCAGGTGCTGGGAAGAGAGGTCTATACGTCCAATAACCAGCTGGGTGGCGTGCAGATCATGCATTACAATGGTGTCTCTCACATCACCGTGCCAGATGACTTTGAGGGCGTCTATACCATCCTAGAGTGGCTGTCCTATATGCCAAAGGTGCAGTATGCTCCCTGCTTACTAGAGCCTGGAAGACTCTCTATCAAGCTCGTTTGCTAATTGTGTCTCTGTCACCTCCTGGGTGGTGTGGTCTCTGATGCCTAGCCCTATACTAGCCATTCTTTGCTCTTTGGGTGGCATTTGCTATTGTAAGGATGCTATCTATGTATTGGTCCTTTAAAAAGGGGTAGCATTGCCTCTTGACAGAAGAGGCAACATGGACAATAGAGACTTCTCAAGCTTTCCGTTCAAGCTGGATTTGATTCCTGGCTTCAGCTGCAGTAGTTACATGATTCTGGGACAGTCTCTTACTCTTTCTGAGCCTCAGTTTCCTCATCCATGAAATGGGAATAATCATATTACCTAACCCATGGAGTCATGATGATTAAGTAAAATGATGTTTAGAGCTCAGAACTTGCAGGGCCTCACCAAATGCTACTCGTGATGTGAGGATTCGTTAGTTCAGGTGGGGCCTCTTTACCTCCATGTTGACCAAGCAGATGTTTGGGGTATTATTTCTCTGTTGTCTGATGGTGATGATTGTCCTACCTGATTCTTAGGAGATCTACTCAACAGCAGAGAATGAGATAATAGTGAGCCTAGTGCTTAATTAATGGTAACATTCTACACAGATGAGTGAGGTAGTTATTCTTCATCATAATTATTTCTGAAAGGTTGGTTCCAGAGTTCAGCTCATTCTATGTCTTCTACCAAAACTCCCAAGTTAAAATATTTTCATACATGTGAGTTCTTACTCCTGAGTGCTACTTTTCCCCATCTGCATGCCACCTGTTACCACTGTCTGCAGCCAGTCTCTCTTTTTCTTTCTTTTAGGATGACGTTCCTCTCATCTTGCTTTGTGTAGCAGGAACAATCCTTTCCTCCCTTTCTTTCACTACCCAGATCTCTGAATCCATCTGAATCCTGAAGCACACTCAGGAGCTCACGAACTAGATGTCAAAAGAATCCATGGGATGGCCAATCTCTGTCTGGCATTTTCCAAACAGAGCAGTGGCTTCAGAGGCCTAGGGAAGGGATATTGCTACATAATTAGGCATAACCTAGTCAGAGGAGAAAAGTACAAATAGCAGATTAGAAGCATTATTGACAAGCACCAGAAACTGAGTTAGAGACGTGGCTTTCTTTTTTAGGATAATCTCAGCCCAGTTCCTATCATCACACCCACTGACCCCATTGACAGAGAAATTGAATTCCTCCCATCCAGAGCTCCCTATGATCCCCGGTGGATGCTTGCAGGAAGGCCTCACCCAAGTAAGTCCTAAAGTGTTTTGCTTAGGACCTGGGTCTTGGATTTCTTTTAGGACCTGGGATAAAGGAGCACTTAGGTAAAAGCATTGATATTATCCTGTATCCCAGAGCAGTACTGCTGAGACCAAATGCAGGGGGAATGGAGAAGTGATGATTTCTCTGAGAGTTGACCAGGAAGGGATGGGAACAGCCTCTGATTTCTGGAGCTGATAGGGAAGTATGAGATGCAATGGTAGTTGTGACCTGCCTCCTCAAACTGCCTCAGGGTTACACTGATCTCTCTTCCTATCTCCTTTTCTCTCTCTCTCTTTGGCTAAACCTTCACAAAGAACTCTCTGAGAGTTTATCCAGGATGGGCACTTGGGCCTCTTCTAAACACACATGCACACATGTGGACACACGCCCCTGTGCACACACACACTGTCTTTCTCTAAGAGGGGTGGGTTCGTCTCTCAGAGGTATATCATTTCATGTTGAGCAACCAGAACAGAACAGGAAAGCTGAGTTCCCTGTTACCATATCTCAAGTCTAGAATTTCTTGTGCTGCTCCTTTTAGACCCGAGCCTATTACTCCAGCCGTTCAATGCGGGGGAGGTGACCTTCAGGAGCAGGCCAGACCCCAGCCAGCAAAAGGAGCCCAGTGGCTTGCTGCTATCTGTTTCCATTTCCCTGTGGCTCTCTTGAGGGGGCTGCTTATTGTAATTAAAAAATGTTCAGCTTCTCCCTGACAGTTGTCGCCGCCCAGTCAAGTGTGGAAGCTGGGCTGTCCCATTCCCAAGTGCCCTGCCTCCCACACATTTGCCCCTGAGACTCCTCACGCTGTCTGGCTCCCCTCTCCTTGTCAAAACTTGCATTGTCTTGTGGATTAAAATTTCTGGCTGGGTGCCTGTAGCTAAGTGGTTAGGACACCGGCCACATATTCTGGGGCTAGTGGGTTTGAACCCGGCCCGGGCCTGCTAAACAAACAACAACAACAAAAAATAGCCGGGCATTTTGGCTGTTACCTATAGTCCCAGCTACTAGGGAGGCTGAGGCAAGAGAATCACTTGAGCCCAAGAGTTTGAGGTTGCTGTGAGCTATGATGCCACAACACTCTACTGAGGGTTTAGAAACTCTCTCTAAATCAATCAATCAATCAATCAATCTCCATTTCCTCCCCAGCAGTGGCTTTAGTTGACATCATTATATTCTTTCTCTCTGTTTGGGGAATTGAAGACTTTCTAACCAGTTCAAGGATTATTAAGCTGCAACCAGCAGGCCAGGATGAATTTTCCTTCCAGGTGGTCCCTCCCTAAAATCCTACCTTCTGGGAGATGGCCGTCAGCACTTTGTCCGTCTTAGGAAGAGAAAGCAGAGCCTGTGATTAGGATGTCAGTGTGTTTGGTCTTATGGGAAATTGGTGGTAATTGGATGTCCCATATGGACTGAATTCCTGACTTCGTATATTTTTTGCAGCCCTGTTTATTTTGGGATTTTTTGTTGTTGTTGTTTTGTTTCATTTTTGGTAAGGGCGTGGGATCTGTGTGGTCTTGAGGGAAGGGGGCATTTGGGCTACAAGGTTAAAGATAAGCCATCCTTACAGAGATTGTAGAACAGTCTGCTCAGCCAGGTTGCCCCTGGGGGCCCTCACTCACACAGCCCCTCCTTCTGGGCACTGCCCTTCTATCCACAGCTCTGAAGGGAGCCTGGCAGAGTGGATTCTTCGACCACAGCAGCTTCAGGGAAATCATGGCACCCTGGGCCCAGACCGTGGTGACAGGACGAGCAAGGTTGCCGTGAGGATGGGAGCAGGCTACATGCACTCAGGCATTGGGACTCCTAGGCATTAGGCTGGGGGGCCACTAGGGACATTTTCTTCCGGTCCCCAGGATTTTCCCAAACAAAAACCCAACTAGGGGAAAGGTTTTCTGGATATGAAACCTAGATTATCTGTCTGTGGCCTCAGAAGGCATCTCAGGTAACCTCCTTCTGGGGGCCAGGACCCTAACCTCTGGTCACTTCCCAGCTGTGGGGGCCTCTAACCCTCTTGGGAATCCGATGGTGGCCCTGGGTACCCTCCCCAGAAAACTACACAGACATTGAACACTCCGAATTCCATTTCAAGAAGGCCATGGGCAGGATCCCTATTGTACATGATTACTGGTGGGAAGCTTAGATGCTTGGATGGTTTCCAAGCTGAGCAGCTCACTCATTAGGGATGTAGCCTTCATGTTCTTGGACAGCTCCAGCTGCCTGAAAATTCTTCCTTATATTGGGCCCCAGATTGGATCCTCAGAATTTACTACTCCAATTCTGTCACATATGGCCAGCAGCCACTACATCTTAGTATAAGTCTAGACACTAAGCCACACTTGGAAAGTGCTTAAGGATGTGACCTTGAGTGAGACTCACCTCAGAGGTCAGACCCAAGCTGTGTGCATCACTAGATTATTCACTTACTTGCACAACGACCCTACAAGGCAGGTGGGGGTGGGGACTTTTCAATTAAGGGAAGGCCTTCATGCAGAAGAAGGAATTGATTTAATGTCAGGTTTTTACAAAAATGGTTTTTAAAAGAAACACTTATGGAGAAGTGAGTAAGCGCCAATGGAGTACTTTAATATATGCAGCCCAGGAGGTAAATAATAGCAGTAACTACCACTTACACTTAAGATATTTAAACTGCTTAGCGTGTGTTATTACTGCCAATCACCACAATTATCCCCATTTTCCAGATGAGGATGTAGACACCTAAAGAGGGTGAGTGATGAAGGCTGGGGCTTAAGCTCATATCCAGCAGAGCCAGGACTTGCAGCTATGACTCATACTAGGAATTGGAGTAGTAAATTCTGAGGATCCAATCTGGGGCCCAGTATAAGGAAGAATTTTTAGGCAGCTGGAGCTGTCCAAGAAGATGAAGGCTTCACGCTTTAGGGCACTTCCTTTGCCTTCCAGCAAAATAATCCGCCAGATTGAAAATAGAATCCTCTCCCACCTGTCTCTTGTCCACACCCAGAAATGCCCACAGATGGGGCTGGGAGACTCAGATGCCTCTGAAATCAGCCTGGGGTGCCTCTTGGCACCCAGCTCACCTGTGCTTGCCTTCCAGGCTGGGTGGGATCCCTGTTGGAGTGATTGCTGTAGAGACCCGGACGGTGGAGTTGGTGGTCCCCGCAGACCCTGCCAACCTGGATTCTGAAGCCAAGGTGAGGGGCCCAGAAGCTGTGGCTACCTATTTAGGTGGCTTTGCCAGTGAGAGTGAGCGCTGGGCATGGTGGTCCCACACCTGCCGTGCCAACTCATGGGTGGAAAGCAGCAAATTCAGCAGTCCTTGGGGTACCTATTTCTCTGCTGCTTTGTCTGTGGGATACACGCTGCTATACACCATCTTTCCCTGGGCTTCCCTCCCATCTTGCCCCTGTTCTTTTTGCATGCAAGGCCATGGCACATACTGGGAAGAGTTCAGAAGTCACGGGGCTGGGTCCTAGGACCAACATTGCCCCTTAATGAGTGTGACCTCTGCTAGCCTAGCACCCCTTTGAACTTGTGATGAGGACAGAGGGAGCCCCGCTGGACTGCAATGTAAGGGTCTAGTGGCTGTTCTTAGGCCTCTCTTCTGAGTCCAGGCTCTGGGGTAGGTGCCAGCGCAGATGGGATTGCCCATCCTCCCTTATAGGGCAAGGCTCTGGCAGCTTTTCTGTGCCTGGGACCTGATCCAGGTAGCTCTGTGTTACAGATAATCCAGCAGGCGGGCCAGGTGTGGTTCCCAGACTCAGCCTACAAAACCGCTCAGGCCATAGAGGACTTCAGAAGGGAGAAGTTACCCCTTCTGATCTTTGCCAACTGGAGGGGATTCTCTGGGGGTATGAAAGGTAAGCTTTCTGCCCTGTGGCTGCCGTAAGGTTGGCACCTTTCAACAGCCCTGAATACAGGAGACAGTTCAGCTCCTACTGTCTCATTTTATAGATGAGGACTTGGGGTCAGAAGCAGAGTGTGACTTTCCAGAGGTCACACTGTGAGGCACAAGGTGGGCAGGGGCACCCCTGAAACCTTCTGAGTGCCCTGGGCAGTCACTTCCTGGTGTGGTAAGGTGATGCATGGTAAGGAGGGGTGTCTGCCCTGCCTGCCCCAGAGGGCTGCACTGAGCCTCGTGTGCCCTTGGCAGTTGTACACAGGCTTTTGAAGCCCCTGAGCACATTCTGAGAGACCGTGGCTGTCAGGGGGGTGTTGAGGATAAGGCCAGAGGGGAGGCAGACGGACTTGCCATGAATCCTTGCTAGCTAGGTGCCCTCAGTGAGCCTCAGTTTCCCTCCTTTGTGAATGGGGATTAGAACAGGACCGATTTGAGATGCCCAGGTGAGGGCCTGATGAGCTAATATTGTTGATGTTATTGTCGCATTATTGGTTATCACACAGAGTGCCTGGGTGGGTACTCCAAGGGATGTGTTGTGGTGGAAAAAAAGGCCATGCTAAGCCGGATATGGTGGCTCATGCCTATAATTCTAGCACTTTGGAAGACTGAGATGGGTGGATTCGTTAAGCCTAGGCGTTCGAGACCAGCCTGAGCAAAAGTGAGACCCCATCTCTACTAAAAATGGAAATATTAGCCAGGTATTGTGATGGGTGCCTGTAATCTCACCTACTCTAGAGGCTGAAGCAAGAGAATTGCTCAAGCCCAAGAGTTTGAGGTTGCTGTGAGCAACATTGATGGCCCAGCACTCTACCCAGGATGACAGAGTAAGACTCTGTCTCAAAGAAAGAAAGAGAGAGAGAGAGAGAGAGAGAAAGAGAGAAAGAAAAGGGCCATGCTGCCTGTGGACGGTGGGAAGAGTCCATGTGGTTTTCCGTTGTTCAATGTGCTGCAAACCGTGGGGCAGGGTGGGGCAATCATGGGCAAGTCTGAGTTGAAAGGATCTCAGAGATTGGTTAGTCCCTGTACCACCCCTAACAGACCAGAACACCAAAGGTGAGTGACCTGTCCAAAATCACACAACCCCCTGGGGAGTGATCTGTGCTCCCAAACCCTGGCCTAGTGCTCTACAAGCCTCTCAGCTGAAGTCAGTCAGGGTGGTGGCCTCACATATGGATCAGTGGGAGGCCTGAAGTCACCTAACCAGGCTTTGCTTTTCAGACATGTATGACCAGGTGCTGAAGTTTGGAGCCTACATAGTGGATGGCCTTAGGAAGTACACACAGCCTATCCTGATCTACATCCCACCCTACGCAGAGCTCCGGGGAGGCTCCTGGGTGGTCATAGACGCCACCATCAACCCCCTATGCATAGAAATGTACGCCGACAAAGAGAGCAGGTAGGCGTGTTGCCTTTGACCTGGCTTAGCCTCTTTTTGTTCTCCCAGTCTTGAGGCCCATCACCTTTGAGCAACTGGCTGGGGATCACAGAGACCATTCTGAGTTTCTGAAGGAAGGAGAACCTCCAGTTTTACCAATTTGCATCTAAGGCAGTGTGCAATTGGATTTGCACAAGAGTTAGTAGCTGGAGCCCCAAGGTGATGGAGGAATGTTGTCTCTTCTTTCATAGCTTGTAGGCACCTCCTGCCTAAGAAAGTTTGCAATCAAGAAATAAAAAGGTGGCTCGGCGCCTGTGGCTCAATGGGCTAAGGCGCCAGCCATGTACACCTGAGCTGGCGGGTTTGAATCCAGCCCCTGCCTGCCAAACAACAATGACAGCTGCAACCAAAAAATGGCCAGGCATTGTGGCGGTCGCCTGTAGTCCCAGCTACTTGGGAGGCGGAGGCAAGGGACTCGCTTGAGCCCAGGAATTGGAGATTGCTGTGATGCCATGGCACTCTATCCAGGGTGACAGCTTGAGGTTCTGTCTCAAAATAAAAAGGTAACACCAAAAGCACATGAATTTCCTGGCAGCCAGAATGAAAGGGGAAATATGATGAGCTGTTTATCTTTCATTAGACCCTTGAGTTTCTCCCAAAGCTATGAATTTCTGTAGAGGCTATTGCTATTTTGCTCAGTTTTATAACTGAGGGCCTAACCTAGCTCCTGACACAGGTAGATGGTCAGGAAATACTGGCTAACTAAATGGCTGAAGGCATATTTGAAGAAAGTAGTTCTTCATGGGAAAGAAACCTTGGCAGTTCTTTTTGTTGTCGTTTTGTTTTTTCAGAGACAGTCTCGCTCTATCACCCAGGCTAGAGTACAGTGGTATCAGCCTAGCCCACAGCAACCTCCAACTCCCAGGTTCAAGTGATCCTCCTGCTCAAGTGACCCTCCTGAATAGCTGAGACTACAGTTGTCCACTACCACATCCAACTAATTTTTTCTATTTTTAGAAGAGACAGGGTCTCACTTTTGCTCAGACTAGTCTCAAACACCTGACCTCAAGCAGTCCTCCCCTCTTGGCCTCCCAGAGTGCTAAGATTACAGGCGTGAGCCACCACACCTGGCCTTGGCATTTCTTTAGGAGGAATTTATCCCAGGAACTCTTACAGAAGGGATAATGACCATAATGCTTGCAACACTGTGATTGATGGCGTCAAAGTGAAAACTATATGCTGTGTAAGATGTAAAGGCCTCAAAAGTTGTTCTACCCAAAATATAGGCACCATCATTCCTATGTTCACTCCCTCATTCATTCATTAATTCAGTGAGCATTTATTGAGTACCTACTATGTGTCCAAATGTGCTATGCTTTATGCTAGTCATTGTGATACGTTGGCAAACAAACTGAGTCTGTCCTATCTTCAGGGTTCCTAGACCCTTATGCTGGGGACTGCTGCTGAGGTCAGTCCCCTAGGAAGACTCAGGATACTGAGTAACACTTGAATGGTATCATCATTAACTTTTCACTCTGGCCACCAGGAAGCTCAGAGCTACCTGTCTTATTCTTGAGGGCTTCCAAGCTGTCAAAAGCAAAAAGGGATGGGGAGAGAGCAAGAGATGAATAGGAAGGTGGCTGGTACAGGACCATGTTGGGCACTCATTGTGCCTTTGTGAGCTTAAAAGAGAAGCAGTGTCCAGCCTCTAGGAGAATAGAAGAATCAGAAAGGACTATGGCCACACAGCAGGAAGGTTTTATGGAGACTTTCTCTGCTGTCATGGAGAAAGTCTTGAACCTGAAAGTGTCCTCTAGATTTCAGAAAGTATTATTTTAAAAAATTGGCTCAGTGTCCCCTTCTATAGATATAAATACAGAGGCCCAGAGAAGAGAAATGACTCGCTCAAGGGCACACAGTGTCGGTGAAAGACCTGAGAATTGATCCTCAGATCTCCTGGCTTTCTTACCTCCAGCTTCCTTCACAGACATGCATGAGCTGTCACTTGCTGGGTGATAGCTTAGACATCCCCATCCCTGCCTTTTCTTTTTTCAGGGGAGGGGTTTTGGAACCAGAGGGAACAGTGGAGATTAAGTTCCGAAAGAAAGACCTAATGAAGTCCATGAGAAGGCTCGACCCAGTTTACAAGAAGCTTGTGGAACAGCTGGGTAAGAGGGTCTCAAAGGCATCCCCTCTCAGAGATCAGAGAGGGGCCCAGCTAGCTCTATTGCTAGAGTGTCTAGTATGTTAAAAATAAAGACATATCAAAGCTATTGTGAGATATTTTAGATATTCACATTTCTAAATCAACCCCTTCACATTAAATATGTATGTAATGCCATAGTGAATTTATTTCTAAGCACACAGAAAACAATTGAAGTGTTTTCCAATAAGAAACATCAGAATTTTCTTATTGGATAGCAAAATGTTCCTTTAGAATTTCTAAACATATATAAAGTATTTACCAATTTTGCTTGACTGATAGCTTTGTTTCACTTATAGTGTTCAGGTGTAATTCTCTTTAAATGTTCAGATGAGATGGCAGTGTCTTTATAACTGTGCTAGTCACAAGATTTATTACCAGGAGTGTGTATGATTTCTCTGCCTGTTTTGGTATCAGGATAATGCTGATCTCACAGAATGAGTTGGGAAGGTGTTCTTTCCTATTGTCTAAGTTTGTGTAGCATTGGCATTGTTTCCTTAAAACTTTGATAGGTGGTTTCTAACTACAAATTTAGCTTCTTTATTATATCCAGGGCTATTTGTGCTACCTGTTTCCTCTTGAGTGAGCTTTGGTATTTTATCCATTTCAAGGAATTATATATTTCAAGGAATTTGTCTATTTCATCTACGTTGTCAAATTGGCATAGAGTCACTTATATTATGCCCTTTTATATTTTCAATCTATATTACAAATGGTAATTGATAGAATCCTTACAAGCACAGTGGTTCTGATAGAAGGGGAACATAGGAAGTTCCACGTCGCATGCTGTGTTGCACTCGTGAGTGCATTTCTGAGACAGTATAAGCACCTTGATCCAGGAGCAACATCAGTGTTAAAGTCCCCCCCACCATCGGGTAAGGTCTGTTCTGCAGGCCCTCCCTGGTTTGTTCCTCCCGAGAAAAGAATCCCCCGCACACACCTCATGTGGCCACCCTCCATGGTTGCTCTGAATGCCAGACTAGCTTTTCTGGGCACTTGCAGGGGCGCCGGAGCTCTCGGAGAAGGAGCGCAGGGACCTGGACGGCCAGCTGAAGGCTCGCGAGGACATGCTGCTCCCCATCTACCACCAGGTGGCGGTGCAGTTCGCCGACCTCCACGACACGCCCGGCCGGATGCTGGAGAAGGGCGTCATCTCTGTGAGAGCCCATGGCTGCCCAGGGGGGCGGCGTGAAGGACTCGTCCTGAGGCCACCTGGTTTCCAACACACGAAGGAAATTAGGGCTTAGGGGTTGGGCGTGGGTTAAACGCTTGTTACAATCACCTGGAGAGGTTTAAAAAAACCCCAGTGTCCAGGTGGAGCTCCAGATGGAGTAATCCAAGCATCTGGGGTGGGAGCTAGGCAGTAGTATTTTTTTTAATTCCTAAGAGATTCCAGTGGGCAGTGAGGGAACCATTAATCGTATGTTTATGACCGCTCAGTCAGCTGAGACCTGGACTGGGTTTGGAAACCATTGTCGCTGCCCAGTGTGCTCCCAAGCCCTTGACTGACCCCAGCCTGCCTGTGTCCAGTGCTTGTCAGCTTGTCTTGTGAGAATATTCTCCCTCCCAGTCGGCTTAAGCCTGTGAGTGGTGAGGTGGGTGCAGTTTTTGTATGGGGAACATTTCTTCACCTAGAGCTGGACTAAGTCCAGGTGAAGTCCCGGCTGACTCAGCTTCCCCGCCTGTGAAATGGGAATGAGTTCAGAGACTGGGCTCAGGACTGGGCCCAGCCATCAGCGAGGGTGTGGTAGAGCCAGGGTGGCTCCTCCTGCTCTTGCTGGGGGCTCAGGCTGGGGCCTGTCTGCAGGACATCCTGGAGTGGAAGACAGCGCGCACCTTCCTGTACTGGCGTCTGCGCCGCCTCCTGCTGGAAGACCAGGTCCGGCAGGAGATCTTACGGGCCAGCGGCCAACTGAGCCACGTGCACATCCAGTCCATGCTGCGGCGCTGGTTCGTGGAGTCGGAGGGCGCCGTCAAGGTGGGCCTGGGGCAGGGCCGGGGAAAGGGCAGCCTGCATATTGGCAGGGTCCCTCTCTGAGGCAGCTTGTGTCCCTCCCAGGCCTACCTGTGGGACAACAACCAGGTGGTCGTGCGGTGGCTGGAGCAGCACTGGCAGGCGGAGGATGGCCCGCACTCCACCATCAGTGAGAACATCAGGTGCCTGAAGCACGACTCTGTCCTCAAGACCATCCGAAGGTGAGTGGCCGCCACCCCTGCCTGCCCCTCCAGCCACCTGACTCTAAAGCAGCCCCTTGGAATGTACTGGGCAGCTAGCTAGGCCCCGTGCTGGGCTCGATTTGAGCCCCCGGCACAGATCCCTGGGGTGCACTAAGCAGGTGTGAGCTGCCAGCCACTCAGCATCCCTGCCAGACTCAGTGGGGGTTGTCCAGGGGTGTGGCTGGTGCAGGACCTTTGCCAGAGGTCTTCTCCCCTTCCCATGCCATCCGCAGTGAAGTAGGGAACAGAGCACAGGGCACCTCGTTTAGGGGTTGACACTGAGGTTCAGGGGAAATGCTTTGTCCAGGGCACATCGCATAGCTAGTAACCAGCAGGGAATGTGGTACCTCAAGACATTCTGACCCCAGACCATAGTCCCTTCTGTCTCCCAGCACTGTCAACCCATGGTGACCACAGCAGGAAGGGAATGGGGAGCTCTGGGTCCTGGGATGGGCTCTGCACAGGGACTCTGCTCCCACTGAATGAAGTGGCAGGAGTGACCCAAAATCCTCTCCTCTGCCTTGCAGCCTAGTCCAAGAAAACCCTGAGGTGGCCATGGACTGCGTGATGTATCTGAGCCAGCACATCAGCCCAGCCGAGCGGGCCCAGGTTGCTCACCTGCTGTCTACCCTGGAGAGCCCAACCTCCACCTGACCTGGCCGTCAGCCATTCTCAGGACCACGGGCAAGAGGAACCACATTGACCTGCTGACCTCACGTCCTCACTGAGGGCTTGCTTTAAAAGAAAAATAAAGTTAAAGTCCTGGGCATTTCTGTAGGGCTGCTGGTCCCCAACTGACTCCTATCTCCATAAAAGGCCCAAGGGTGCACCTTCCAAGCAGAAAGAGCTTTCTTTCCATAGTTGGGAAGTTTTTTCTGTTTGGTCTCTTAAGACAAAATTTTTGCTGCATCACAGAATCAAATTGAACCAAAACATCTGTTTCCTTTTGCTTTTCTGTGCCTGGGAGTCAGGTATTCTTTATATCACATCATGGAACCTTTTATTTTTTTATTCTGAGACCAACACTTGATGTAAGTGTCTCGTATACTTCAGCTGAATAAAAGGGCCACAGAAAACAATTTGTAGACAAGACTAGAGAGAAAACCTATTTTTATAATGATGCTTCTTTGAATACTGTGTAGTCATCCAGGAAGGGGTATGAATGATTTTTTTGTTAAGAGAATAAAATGTTACTTTCTTTCCCAATGGTTCTAGTGAATCACTAGGAACGTCCCATTGGCAGGCCATGCTTAGCATGCTCATTAGCAGAGATTCACTTTTCAAGAAAGGGAAAGCAAAATAGAGGCACAGCCTGGCTGCAGGTTCCAGGACATTTGGAGGAGTCTTTAATTCAGTGCATAGTCCTCTGCCTGCCTCTTCCCTCCAAGGAGAACAAGGACTGCCCCGTCCCACTCAGGGATTGGCCACCCACCCTGCACGTGTACTCCATGTATGAGTACGGGGGGGGAGGGGAAGCCCTCAGCCGGACTCACAGTCCAACTTGCTCATCGGTGTTGCCACTATCACCTTTTGAGTTGCTGTTGTTTCTTCACCTGTTGGCTTGATGTCCATGGCGGGATTCAGCCCCAAGGAACAGAGCTGTTGGTGACTGAAGACCAGACTGTGATGATCACGCCAGTTTACTCAGGGAAGACTCTGCACTGGGACCCCCAACACCTGGCTCTGAAGCCTGCACAGCTGTGGGGCTGGGGGTCCTCTGGTCCCTCCCACCTGTGCTGGAGTTGGAGGTGAGGGGACTTGCCCCCAGCCTGCCGCCATGGCGGGCAGTCTGTCTGCGACACTGAATGTTATGCCTTGCCAATGTGGAAGCCCATGGGGTTGCCCAGGGAAGCCTGTGCAAGCTGGGATGCTTGAGGATGTCCAAGTTTAAAAAAAAATCTGACATCATCCAGTGACAGCCCTGGCAAGTAAAGGTGGTGTGGAAGCAGTGAAGGGGCAGGAGAAGTGGATTGTCCATTGCCGGTCGTGGGGCTTGTTGGGGAACCAAAGGTGGTTCTGTCAGGCAAGGCCCCTTTGGAGGGGAAGACAAGTCTATGAATAGTTGCTTTCCTGGAACAGTGGGTTGAGAGCTCCCCAGGAAATGTGCACAATAAACTATTTTTTGAAGGAAAAACTTTGGCTTTGGCTTGATTTTGTATCCTGAAGGCTACAGGTATATTGCTTCAATTTTTCTGCTTGGTTTCAAACACACACCATGATCGTTAAATCCAGAAGTAGCCAGGATCCACCTTTCAGAGTCACTATGATAGGAATGGGATAAAAAAGGAACAAGGGTCACCCACTCAGACCACAATGAAAGGCTTCCTTCCCCACGGCTGGCACTAACCTAACAGGTGCGTGGGCACTGTCCTTTCAGCTGAGCCCCTAAGCTATGCTGCTTAGCGGCTAAAGGGATTGTCCCAAAATGTTACTTCACTATTCTAAGAGCTCTTGGGACAAAGTTCTCACTCAGTCCCATAAGGCTTGGCATGAACCAGTCCTGGCCACCAACCTCCCGCTCACTGAGTCTGTTATTACCACACACCGTGTCTGCACTGTCACTTCACCAGGTGAGCACAGACTATTTCTCCTGGGGAACTCTTCTTACTTGGCTTTTCCCGGGCGGACTCCTACTTATCCCTCAAAACTCAACTCAAGGGCCAGGCGCCATGGCTCACACTTGTAATCCCAGCACTCTGGGAGGCTGAGGCGGGCGGACTGCCTGAGCTCATGAGTTCAAGACTAGCCTGAATTAGAGGGAGACCCAGTCTCTAAAAATAGCCAGGCATTGTGGCGGGTGCCTATACTCCCAGCTACTTGGGAGGCTGAGGCAAAGGAATTGTTGAGTCCAGGAGTCTGAGGTTGCTGTGAGCTATGACACAATGGCACTCTTCTGGGGGCGGCAAAGTGAGACTTTGTCTCAAAAAACAAAACAAAACCCCAAGGCAAATGGCAATCCCCCTGGGAAGCTCTCTGACCACCGCTCTGCGGGTTTGGGAGCCCCTCTGTGGTCCCGTAGCCCATGTCATGTGCTATTTCGGGAACACGGATTTGGAAGTGAAATGAATACCCAGGGATCCCCGGGTTCTTCTGGATGCCAAGCCAAGGATGACTTTTGGAGAACGGTTTCCTAACAGAGGTGAGATGAGAAAGTGCTTCTGGTGATATTCTGTGTCCGGTAATATCCTGACCCGCAGGGTGTATCTCAGAGTAGAATAGTGAGTAGGAGCCGGGCGCAGCGGCTCAAGCCCGTAATTCTAGCACTGTGAGGGGCTGTTGTGGGAAGAAGACTTGAGGCCAGGAGTTCAAGACCAGCCTGAGCAAGAGCGAGACCCCATCTCTACTAAAAATAAAATAACCAGGTATGGTGGTGCATGGCTATGGTCCCAGAGGCTGAGGCAGGAGTCTGAGATGGCTGTGAGCTATGATAACACCACTACAGTCTAGCCTGGACAACAGAGTGAGACTCTGTCTCAAAAACAGAAAAAAGAAAAAAAAAAACAGAAAAAAGAGGTGAAAAAATAGTGTGTAGGAAACACAGGCAGAGCCTAAAAATATTTTTTATTTTTATTGTTATAATATTTACCATCTTAACCATTTTTAAGTGTGTGGTACAGTAGTATTAAATACACATTATTGTGCAGCCAACCCCAAGAACCCTTTTCATCTTGCAAAAGTGAAACTCGGTACTTACTGCACACTAACTCCCCACTCCCTCCCCGCTGCCCTTGGCAACCACCATTCAGCTTTCTGTCTCTATGAATCTGACTGCTCTAGGCACCTCCTAGAAGCGGAATCTACAGTATTTGTCTTTTTTGTAATGGGCTTATTCATGCAGCTTAATGTCCTCAGGGTTCATCCATATTGTAGGCACGTCAGAATTTCCTTCCTTTGTAAGGCAGGATAATGTTCCCATGTATGTGCACATCCCTTGATGGCTCTTTGGTTGCTTCCACCTTTCTGTTGTTTGAATTCAATGGGGTTGTGAACATGGGTGCACCAATCTGTTCACGTGCCTGCTCTCAGTCCTTTTGTGTAAATACCCAGAAGTGGGGACATTGAATCATCTAGTAATTTTGCAGGACCACTGTACTGTTTTCCATAGCAGCTGCATCATTTTACATTCCCACTGGTAACACACAAGCATTCTAATTTCCCCACTTCCTTGCCAACATGACTTGTTTTCATATTTGTTTTTGGTGTGTTTGATAACATCCATCTAAGGGATGAGTCCTAAAAATAATTTTAACTCAACAGTCCTTGAACCTTTTTACTTGCACACCTCGAATATCAGGGATGAGATACATAGGCCCCACTTGTGAGCCTTGACATTCCAATTGCTCTGTGGCCTTGCCCACCAGCTGCCCCTGCCCTGCTGCCTCCTCTCCATTCCACCATGATGCTGAATTCCAGGTGCCCATAGACCCCACCTGGTGGTGCCAGAGCCTCCTGGAGGCTGGTAGAGCAAGAACCACCCGACTCCTCAGTGAGGAGGCGCCCATAGTACCTTGCTCAGTTTTCCCTCTCACTCTCCTGGGAACCTCCTTATAATGCAAGTGCTCTAATATGGCCAGACTGAAGAATAACTCAGGCACTGGAAGGCAGGTGTAACATGCTTTATTCAGCTCAGGCAGCTGGTGAGCTAGTTACATGGGAGGTCCGCCCTGACCTAGCTCCTGGTGGCCAAGGAGCTGAGCTGCACAGAAGGTCTGTAACCTACAATCCACAATCCCCAGTCTTCAAACCACACAAACAGGAGGCCTTGCACAGCTCTCTATCCGGGGGAACAATAGAGGCAAGGTGCCAAGCGGCAGTTACATAGCATGATGTCACTGAGCACAGGCATGGCCATCGAGGAACACATGGTGCCTTCCCATAGGTGAGAAGGCCCAAACAACGCATTTTCCTGGGGGTAAGACAGCCCAGACAACTTCATCTCGTCCCATTCCCAAGATCGCAGGTGAGAAAGCCCAAACAACTTAGCCCCTACACTCCTCTTCCCTTCGAGTTGTCTCAAAGCCCCCTACATGTGTGAGGGCTTCCCCAGCCCGAGTGGAGGAATGTTCCAGGCTCCGCAGCCTGTGGGGCTGCCTTACCCCAGTTACCACACCCACCTGGTGACCGCTCCACTCTCCGTCTTGGCCTCTTCTCACCCTTCTCATGGCCAAGTCGCAAACTTAGCTTGTGACAAACTCAGACCTGCCTCCGTCCTCTGGAGTGGGAATCACCCAGGCAGGGATCTGGAGCTCTGGATCTCACAAGGCCCCAGGAGGTGTGATAATCAGCAAGTTTGGCCACCTTTCCGTGGTTGACCAGAGACCTGAGTCAATTGTGGGAGAAGCACCGTGACTGGAGTTGATTGAGATGCTCCCCCGGGGAGGGAGGGTTGTGTGGCTTGCCTCTTACAGAGGAAGCTGGGGCAGGTTGGGTAGCAGAGCATCTGGGTCCTAGAGCTGAGCGGAGTTGTCCCCCCTCTCTTGGGAGTATCTGTTTCTGTCCTGTGGCACCCCGTGGAAGCCGCTGAGGGGGCTATGTTGAAAGGATGGGTTCTGTGGACAAGGCACCCCTTGGGAATGGATGTGAGGCCTGGCCTGGCTCCCTGTGTCTTTGGCTGCCACTCACGTTGCCCACGGTTTAGTCACCAGTTGCATCTCTGTCCTGCTACCCCTGGACTCAGAGGGCTACGACTCCAGAGATGGAGGTCCAGCACCCACACCCACAGGGAGGACCCTCAAGACACCATGCGAAGGAGGTCATGCCTGGCTCTACCCTCTCATGTTCTGCTTTTGATCAGATCTTTTCTGTTTTTTTGAGACAGAGTCTCATTCTGTCACCCTGGGTAGAGTGCTGTGCCCATCAGCCTAGCTCACAGCAACCTCAAAGTCTTGGGCTCAAGTGATCCACCTGCCTCAGCCACTTGAGTAGCTGAGACTACAGACCCCTGCCATAATGCCCTGCTAATTTATCTATTTTTAGTAGAGACAGGGTATTGCTCTTAATCAGGCTGGTCTTGAACTCCTGAGCTCAGGCAATCCATCCGCCTCAGCCTCCCAAAGTGCTAGGATTATAGGTGTGAGCCACCTCGCACAGGCTGATCAGATCTTTTCACCCCATCCCTGTCTCTTCAGGAACCAACGCTAAGCCAGGCTGTGCAGGGCCATAGAAGGGGCTGGGAGACCTGCAGACCTGGTTAACTCCCAGCTGGGTAACTTCGGGGAGATTTTCTCTTCTTCCAGCTAGCAAGCAGATTGATTCAGCTTAGCCCTCTGAGATGTGATAAAAGGCCCTGGGGAAGGGCAGTTCATCTAATCTCATCTCCACCCCTTACTAAGCTACTTAGCCTTGGTGGGCCTCAGTTTCCTCCTCTGTAAAATGGGGATGCATTGGTCTTCTATGGCAGCTGTAACAACCACCACTAAGTTAGTGGCTTAAACAACACAAACTTATTGTCCTACAATCCTGGAGGTCAGAAGTCCAAAATGGGCCTCACAAGGCCAAGATCAAAGTGTCAGCAGGACTGTGGTCCTCCTGCAGGTTCTAGGAAGAATTCATTTCCTTGCCTTTTCCAGCTTCTAGAAACTACATTCCACTTTCAAAAACAGCACTGCAGCATCTCCAAATCTGACACTGACTCTCCTGCCTCCCTCTTTCACTTAGAAGAACCCCTGTGATTTCACTGGACACACCTTGATAACGAGGGATAATTCAGCTGATTAGCAACTGCAATTCCATCTGCATCCGTATTGCCCCTTTGCCACATAACATGACATAGTCACAGGCTCCAGGGATTAAGACATGGCTACAGTGAGGTGGGAGGGTGTCATTATTCTGCCTGTTGCAAGGGATGATAACAGCTTTATTCCATGAGAATCAGAGGAAAATAAGATGAATCACGTCACAGTGCACCTGGCATGGAGTAACCTCCAGAGAGACATGAATGAGCCTGTCACTCTTTTTGTTGTTAGAACCTGGATGATTTCTCAAGGAGGGAGAAGAAAAGGAGCAGGAACATGATTTCAGAGCCTCAGTTTCTTCATCTTGGAAATGGGGACATCTCACTAAGTGCATGAGTCATAGTGGGGTTTGAGGGAGATGCTGCTGACAAGGGTATAAGTCGATGGTCTGGGTGCCTGAGAGGGTTGACTGCTATTTTTCTCCCATTAGTTGGTCATCTTCAGAAAGAACTTCAGCCAAGGTCTTATTCCTCCCATCTCTCCTTCATGCTTTCTTCTGGTGTCGTCATGGCCTCTCCACAGGTGACATGCTGGCTGTGACCAGGGCTCTGCCCAGAGCTTGTGACAACCTATGACTTTGGCATTCTTGCCTTGATGCAATGTGTACCTGGCCCCCCACTTGCTCGTGGTAAGGAACAGATGTCAGATACGGTTGTGAGTTCCCCAGCCCATTCCACATGGTAACTCAATAGCCCAGCTCAGCACCCCAGGAAATGGAGGGCACCCATGTCACATGAGCTCCTGCCAAGTCCTGCGTGAGATTCTCACTGGCTATGACCACTGTGGCCTACGTCACTTGCTCCCCCTTTCCACTAATTCCTGGTGTTTCCTGGGGGCCCAAAATAGCTCTAATTGGTCCGGCTGGGGTTGGATACCAGGAGCTGGACACAGAAAGACAGCCCCAGGCCTCTGCAGGGCCCTCAGTGCTGCTGCTGTCCGGC
The DNA here is from genome assembly GCA_963574655.1 of Perodicticus potto. Taxonomy (NCBI): domain Eukaryota; kingdom Metazoa; phylum Chordata; class Mammalia; order Primates; family Lorisidae; genus Perodicticus; species Perodicticus potto. Next base: position 21,791 of record CAUYRH010066121.1, on the reverse strand, counting down.
CTCCAATGAAGTGGAGCCCCATCCAGCGCTTCCTGATCCCACCCACCACCCTCTCCAACTCACTCCCCCATCTCTCCTCAGGGATCATTGTATGCATGTGAATCTGGATGGGCTGAGGAGAGGCCCTAATTAATATGCCCTTTTGCTGTTAGCTTGGGTGGCAAGTCACCTGCTTTATTCCTCTGAACCTCAGTTTCTTCGTTTGCAAAATATAATAGCTAATCAGACACCTTCGTCTGGCTGTTGTGAGGACCGAATGAGAAAATCTACAGCAGTGACCAGCCCAGGGCCCCGTATGTAGCAGGTGCTGAAAAGGGGGCACCTCTCTCCATCTTGTTGTCTTCTCTGATGCCTGGCAGACACCAAAGAGGCAGTTCAGAGCAGTGCTGCTGAGCGCCAACCCTGGCATCGAGCTCAGGAAGACACAGTCCTACCTCGCCTCCCCAAGCTGCTTTCTGAGCAGTGAACAAGGGTCACAGTCCCCGCCTGAGATGATGCCTGTAAAGCAACTGGCACCCAGAACGGTGCTTGTTTTATCATTAATGATAAACCCCACCCCAGTCAATACTTGATGAGAACTTGGTGTCAGAACAGCTGGGTCCAGTGTTATGCGGTGTCACCTCCCTGGGCCTCAGTTTCCCCACCTGTGAGGAGTGGGTGAGTGACATCCTTTTCCTTTACCCCTCACTTTCCCTCTCCCCGTGAGGCACAGAGCTGCCATTCAGCCTTTATTGACAGACAGTTACTCAGCACTACACTTACAGAGTCTCCGCCTTCATTAACAACTTAAACAGCTTATCAGGGGCTCACACAATGCAGATGAGCAGAGCTGGGCAGACAGGTCGTGCTAAGATTGTGTCTAAAGGTGCCAAATGTTCTGTAGACAGCTCTAGAACTAGGACTTAAGCCTTTCAAGACAGGGCTTAATGCCAAAGCTCCCAGGGGGTTGGCCAGCCTGTTGGTGAATCAGAACATTCTTGCTCTAGGGTTCAGGAATTCCCAGACACGAAGTCAACACCCAGTTGATGAAGAGAGGAGGGTGGTGCACGATGCCGGTGGCAGCTGCTATGATTTTCTGCCTCAACTTAGCTGGAAGAGACTTTTCCACCTTTTCTTTTCTCCAACTCACTCCCCATCTCTCCTGCAACCCAGCTGTCTGTGGAAATTGCCACTTAGAGAATCAGTAATAGGAAGGAGAGAGAGAGAGAGAGAGAGAGAGAAAAAAAAAGAAACATAAAAATGGTTACAGGGCAAAGATAGGCAAGCAGGTGCCAATAAATATTGTGCATTGAAGCTTTGCCAACCCCTGCCTGCCACGTGGGTCACAGTTTGCCTTTGCCTTCTTCCCTTCAGGGATGTCTTAAATCCCAGTACAAAAAGGGCTCCCCACAATTCTTCTCATCTCCATCCCAGTTTGCTCTTAGAAAGTCCCCCAAACCCAAAGCAATGTGATATCCCTCCTAGGTGCTTGTGGGCAGAGGGCGGAATCATGACTGAAAAGTTAGAAAAGTACCTGGACTCTGATATTAAAAAAATAGGATATTGGGTGGCGCCTGTAGCTCAAAGGAGTAGGGCGCTGGCCCCATATGCCAGAGGTGGTGGGTTCAAACCCAGCCCTGGCCAAAAACTGCAACAACAACAACAACAAAAATAGGATATTTCACAGTGTCCAAGCCTAAGTTTGCTGAGGAATTAAGGAGTCAGCTAGAGGTGGGGTTTGCTGATAATTTAGGGGCTAGGATTGCTGGAACACAGGGAGGGACTGAAGGAGGAGGCTTATTCCAGGGGCTTCAGACTAGGGTCAAAGAAGTGGGGTGAATGGGCCACAATAAATATAAATACATTTATACACAGTCACAGTGCCAGGCATAGGCACCAGGTTCAGTGCCAAGAACCTGCTCTATGAAATTCTACCTGACTACTGGGATGTGGGGCTGAAGCCCACCAGGGCAAATTCCCGTTTCCGAGTTCCGCTAATTCTATCCAAGTTCACATTGTTCGAACGGTTCACTGGCTGGCCTCTCAGCCTTCAGTGTGTCCCTCAGAAGCTATGGCAGGTATTTCATCCCAGAAGAATAAATTCAAGGGCTTTCCTGCTGGGATGTTTCCTTGACACATCAATGCATCCCCCAAAGTAGACTGCCCTGTCATTGAGGGTGCCCAGCTGGGAACCAGGGTGGAGACATCTCACTGTCACCATGGCCAGGCCTTGCGTCTCAGGTCTCCGAGGAGTGTCAGGGAGCCAGGGGATGCTGGGCTGCATGTCCATTCTCCTCTGTCCTTTTGACTTGGGAAGGCCCCGGAAGCTTCAGTGGAAGGTGTGAGAAGGGTGGGGGTGGCAAGTGGAACTGCACCCCTGGCCAGCCTGTGGCTATGCCGAAGGTTCAGGAGATGCACATGGGAAAGTGAGGTGGGGTCTTTCTTCTGGGAACACACTGTTAGGGTCAGTTCTCCGGGGTGTTCTGGGGCAGGTGAGGGTATCAGCTCAAAGCAGGGCTATAGGCTTGTTCCCCGCTGTGCCCAGGTACTGCGAAGAGGAGGTGGTGGCTGATGCTGCCACATTGTCCGGGGCGGAGTATGCAGCGTAGAGACCTGTCACCTGCAGGTCTGGCAAGGACCGGTCGCTGCCATTGGAGACGGGGGTCAGGCCCGAGGCCCCTAGGTCATAGCCCAGCGGGGAGTCTCCGAAGGCCCCCAGCGTGTCCAGGCTGAAGCCCTCGTCCTTCATCTCCTCCCACAGGTTCCCTTTCAAAGACAAAAGCATCTGGGTGAGTTGGCTTGATGTCAAGAAAGCCTGAGTTTGAATCCCCATCTTAGGAGCAAGGAAGAGACCATGTGAGTTGTTTAAGGTCATAGGGCGTGGGAAGAGGGTGTGGGGGAGTTGGCATGCCAGCCCTGGTCCTTTCTCCTGCGTGTCCTTGAGAAAGTCACTTCCATCTCTGAGCATCAGAATAAAATAGATATGACCAGCAAACCCACCTCCTAGGGCTGTGGTGAGGGTGACAAGCATAGTGCCATCATGGGCAATGCCAGGGGGCCAAAACAATGTTTCATTTAACAGCATTACAAACCAGGAAGAGAGTCAGGGAAGTTTTACCCATCTCATAGCTGTAACTGACTTGCCAACTAACCCGCTAACTTGCCCATTTCCCTTACTACACACAGAACTCCTGGAGGGCAGAGGACATCTAACTGGCTGGCACATAATAGATACACCCGTGTTAGTGAACGGGTGAATTATGAGCCTTTGCTGAAACCTGAAATTCTCTTGTTCATTGGTTCATTCATTCGTTCATTCATTCATCCATATCCCACTTATTAGGCATGACCATGTAGCAGACAGCAGGTGAGTATGACTTGGCATGCAGTTGGCTCTTAGGAGTTGAAGCAGTTACCAACTATAAGTTCAGGATTGGACAGACTTAGATGAAATTCCCAGTTCTGCCACTTACTAGCTGGGTGACCGTGGGCCAGTGACTTCTCTTTATCTCAGTTTCCTCATCAGCAGAGAGGGGATGTGAATGACAGTGACCTCAGAGGACCGTGGCAGGGTGAGCAAGATGGTGGCTATGAAGTGCCTGGTATACAACAAGTGCTTTTTCTCTGTTTGCTCTAATTTGCTATTACAAGTTGAGCAAGTTTGGATTTTTAAGATCCAAAAATCTGAAATGCTCCAATGAGCATGACCTTTGAGTGTCTTGATGATGGACAGATTCTGATTCTGGAGCGTTTTGGATTTCTGGATTAGGGCTGCTCAACCTGTACTGGGTGTTGCTGTGCCACTGAGGCTGTGGGGCTAATGCAGATAGCACACTCCTCTCCCCGTTCTCCCCTCCCTGTCCCAGACCCATCACCCTGTTCCAATGGTCTCACCCTGCAGGGCGAAGTCCACGATGCTGGGGTCCAGGGCGTCCACCTCGGTGTTCATGTCGGTGCCGATGTTAACGAAGTCCATGGGCACCCTCCCCACAGCGGGGTGGGCGAGGGGGCTGGGGCTCAGGTCCGGCAGGGAATGCAGTGGCGGTGTCTGGGCCGGCGCTGGAGAGTCTGGAGCAAGGTGTGCCTGGGGCTGCACCTGGTGGTGCAAGGGGACCGACTGCAGGGACAGGGTCATCAGTGGCTGGGGTGGAAGCTGGGAGACAGTCAGGCAGCCATGTGCCACAGCCACTGTGGTGGCGTGAGGCAGCACAGTGGCCTCCGGCTCCCCAATTTTGCAAGGGCGCCGGCAGCTTTCAGGCCGGTCGGAAATCAGCTTGTCCAGCTCCTCTGCAGGCAAGTGGGAGAGGTCACTCAGAACCCACCCTGTAGTCACGAGGCCCCTGCCCAGGCCTGGGTTCAAATCCCTTAGCAAGCCTCTTGGACTCTCTGAACCTCAGTCTCTTCATCTGCCATCAGATATTCTACACAGCATTTTTGTGGAGATACAACAGAATCACAAATTGTACAGGGTCTTTGAGGAGTAAGAATCTCCATCCGAGAATCACCCTAGCCCTCTCATTTGGACAGTGTTTTACAGGACAGTCCTGCAACCTTAGAATTTCCCCTGAATTTCTTTTGAGGGCTCCTAATAGCCCTCAAACAGGGAGAGATTACAAATCCCATGAGACCAGGACAAAATTCATTAATATCAAAGGCCCCTAGCCACTCCCTGCTACTAAAGAGACATCCAGAAGTGTTGCTGTGGGTTAAAAATCTTTAATGCTCTTGGATATAAACAAGTAAAGACTCATTAATTTTGGTTGTTGCCTCTGTCTCATTGAATGTAGCACAATGTAGAGTCTAGACTTGGGGGGGGGGCTCAAGATCTACTTGGATTGCACCCATTTTAGAAATGAAGACACTTAGAATCTGGAAGGAGACATGACTTGTCCTGGGTCTTATCCTGCATATGTGTCAGTGCTGGCTCTCGGTGTCACACCAGACCCCAGAGCTCTCAGTGGGGTGGGTGCCATGTGATACCCCCCTCCACCACAGGGATACTGGTCCCTGCCATAGCTCTTCTCCCCACCTGTTTCCTGAGCCACACTCTTCATCTCCAGCGTGATGACATCAACAGAGCCAGCCCAAATATTCTTAAGGCTGGGGCAGGACTAGAAGTATGAACTACTCCTCAGGTCATAGTTCCCAGTTATATGTCCCTTAATTAGAGATGGCCCCCTCCTCACATCCTTTAATTAAAGAAAAAATGCAGATGCAATCTTTTTATCTAATTGTAAAAGTAATTCATGAACAGGATAGAAGTTTTGGAAAATAGAGAAATATGTGAAGAATTTAAAATGATAGGTGGCTCCTCCATTCACAGTAGATTCACAATAAAGATTTTGGTGTACTTCCTCTCAGACACACACAGGATCAATTGCAGGATCAATTCTCTTTCTTTCTCTGTGTGTGCGTGTATTTTTTTTTCCTGAGGTGGTGTCTCACTCTGTGATCCCTCTTCAAGTGCAGTGGCACGATCACAGCTCACTGTAACCCCAAACTCCTGGGCTCAAGTGATCCTTCTGTCTGAGCCTCCTAAGTAGCTGGGACTACATGTACATGGTACTGCACCCAGCTAATTTTTAAAATTTTTAGAGATAGGGTCTTGCTCTGTTGCCCAGGCTGATCTTGAATTTCTGGCCTCAATTGAGTCTCTCCTCTCAGCATCCCCATAAAGCTGGGATTACAAGGCATGAGTCACTGCACCTGGCCCATTCTGTGTATATTGATTCATATATGTTTCAAAAATATTTTAAAATAGTTTCATCTCTCATATTTGGCTAGTATGCCATTCTATTTATTTAACCAACCCCCTATTTGGGGGATGTTTAGATTGATTTCTGCTTTTCACTCTTCGGAATACTATATAATGGATAATTTTGTTCAGAAACCTTTTGTTCAATCTTTGATTTCCTCAGCATAAATTGTCAGAAGCAGGATAATCAGATCAGCACATGGGTAGTTTGCAGGGTACATTCCTACCCATTGTATAAGAAGGCATCTATTTCTCCACATCCATGTCCTCACTGAGTATTATCATTTTATTATTTTAAACACCTTTGCCACTGTGGAAGGAAAGCAATGGTATCCCATGGTTGTGTAGTTTGGCCTTTCTGTGCAAGATAGTAGGGATGACCAGTGAGATAGAACAGTTTATCATATTTCTGATCAGGTGCCCCAGTTTACCAGCCACTGGATTCGGGGGAGGCATATTCTATAGGAGAGAGGAAAGACCAGCAGGCACCTGTCTTCCCATCAGCATAGCTGCGACCAGGCAGAACTGAGGCTGGGTTGGGGGGTGGTATGCATGTGTGCATGTGTGCGTATGCGTTTGTGGGCATGTGGCAGGAGATGTCCGGGCCTCACCAGGGTTGGCCATGCTCCGGTGGATGGCAGCCAGGTCCTTTCTTTTCCACTTATGCATTTCCTCCTCCATCTTATCGATACGGGCCAAGTTCAGGGCCCACAGGCAGCCCTTGCGTGAGGAGCCACTCATCTTGTTTTCCACCTTCTCAAAGCACTTGTTCAGGGACAGGTTGTGGCGTACCGAGTTCTTCCAGCCATCAGGAGCCGTCTACAAAGAGACATGAGCACTTGGGATCCCTTCAGATACTTTCCCAGAACACCATTCCTCTCCTAGGGGGTCTCCAACTCAGGCCTATCAGGGCAGGATGCAACAGTGGCAGGGGAAACATGAACAGTGTCCAACGGTCAACATCAAGTTGGAGAGCTGGGAGACAGTGGTAGGGACTGTGGCCAACTGGGAACCCCCCTGCCCTTCTGACTGGGGAGCTGCAGTTCAGTGCCCACCAACAGTTTCTACGTGAGAATGCAGCCCAGAGCCACTGGATCATCCATGCTTCCTCCCCCACTCTGGAAGCAAGCAAGCGAGAATGATGTTAATAAATGGATATCGCTGGTCAAATGCATTAAATGAGAATCATTTTTAAATCATCAGGACCCTTCAGCGTGGTATCATCTGACTTCCCACTTCTCTTTTTGCTTTGATGCTAACAAAAATAACTAATGACCACCTGTATGCCAGCAGCAGCCAGGCTCTTTACATCCTTTCCGTGCAAATACTCACTATCTTTGACAGCTGCGTATGATTCTCCCTACCTTACAGATAAGGATACTGAGGCTCAGAGAGGCAAAGGCAGGTCTGGGTTTTACATCATTATGTTTTACTGAGTCTGTGCTGAATAACTAGGATGGTCTCTCTACCCATTGCCCTTCAGGATGACTAGTGAACTTCTCTTTATCCGTCAGAGCCCATTTCAAAAACCCCTTTCTCTTTCTGAATTTCTCCCATTGAGTGCACATATCCTTATACCAGCTATACAAACATACCTAGGGTTCTAAGAGGCTGGCCTTGGAGCCTGGCAGCACCAGGGAGAGACCAGAACAGCTCTGGTACCCCGTTCTGGTTTATTCCTCACCTTGAAGTAGGGGAAATGCTCCTTCATGAAGCTGTAGATCTCACTCACAGGCAGGCTGCCTGTCTTGCTGTTCTTCAGGGCCATGGCGATCAGACAGCTGGGGGCAGAAGGTGGGGCAGGCCAAATGTGAAGTGGTCTCAGGCTGACAGCCCAAGGTCTCTTCTGCCAGGAAGCCTGCCCTGCTTCACTCTACCAGTATCGGCCCAGCGTGAGCTCTCGATGGCCCAGGACCTTTCCAGCCCCTGTCCTTCTCCTTGACTGTAAGGCTCAATCATTGGTAATGATTTGATACATCTTATCTTTTTGTTTCCTTATCCCACCCCCGTAATTAGTGGCTATGGGCCTAAAGGCTTTATCTGGGTCGCTTCCTCCCTCCTTGAGGAAATTGAGGCTCAGAAAGGCCAAGCCACTTCCCCAAGGCCACACAGCTTATGAGTGATGGAGCAGGGTACTGAGCTTATTGTCAGAAGTGGGTTCTCAACCCAGGGAGGGGGCTGACCAACCACAGAATGAAGCTTCCTGAGAACAAGTTCCACTTAGGAGATCCCCACTCCCTAAGCCCTCCCCCTTGGAAGTCTGGGCCACCACACCTAGCTGAAGGCAGCCTCACTCTTCTGCTCCCCAAGCCCCCTGCAGCCCTGACCTGACAACCCCTGGACCTCACCTGTATGAGTAGATGGGCTTTGGATAGTGTTTGGGGTGCAGCTCCTGCGATGAATGCACAGCCATGTGGGACTGGGGATAGGGAGGCCGTACCCCAAATGGGGAGCCATAGAGGCCCACAGAAGGGCACTTCCCACAGGTGGGGCAGGGAAAGGGTGGTAGAGAAAGAAAAGGTAAGAAAGAGCCTAAGTCACTGGCAATCACCCATCCACCCACCCCAGTGTCAAAAAGCACCATGTGGGGGTCGGCAATTCCGGAAACGATCTTGTCTCCACCTATGCAAGAGACTGGGGGGAACTGAATGAATGACCCCATGACACAGGCATGGTGGGGAATATTATCCCTATGTTCTGGGTGAGTAAACCAAGGCTCAGAGAGGTACCCGGCCAGCCCAAGACAGTGTGTCTGCCTCTGAGACCAGAGCTCCTCTGAGCCCCCGGTACCTGCTGGGCGCCTGTGGGGAGCGGGAACTGTGGTTGGGTGGCAGGTGAGTACAGCTGTGGTGGCTCCTGCAGGCCAGCTGAGGGCTGGGCTCCCCCAGGGAAGTGGCTCATCGGCTGGGGCCAGGAGAGGAGGAGACAGGGGGTCAGGGTCGGTGTGGGGCACCCCAGTCTTGGAGGGCACCACTCTCACTCCCCAACCCATGTGGTGGCACTTACCCTGGCTCCATGGTTGGTTAAAGGGCCCAGGCCCAGCATGCCTCGAGGGGCCATGCCAGCTGGGCCATGGAGAAGGGGACCCGGGGAGGCTCCCACATGCAGGTCAGCCACCCCAGCCAAGGTGCCTGGAGGAGGGAAGCACAGAGAAGCTACTGGGCTGGAGGACAGGGACAACCGTGTCCCTGAGTATCACCAGAGAACACAGCTCCCCCTACTCTTGGACCAGGCTCATAGCGGTTGCTAAAGAAATCAATTACCAGGGGTATAGAAGTGAAAAGTGGGGTTTCTACCAGCTGTGTAACCTTGGGTCAGCTTCAATTTCCCCATTTGTACTTGGGCTACTGATCTCACCTATCTAAAATGTGTTATGAGAGTCAAATGAGATAATGCCTATCAAGTACCTAGCATTCTACTGGGCACATGATAATATTTCATTAAAGATGAGTCAATAGTAAATAATAATGATGATGACGATGATATAATGCCTTGGTTCCTGTCCTTTATGAAGGACACCAATTGTTCATGTTTTTTCCCTCAAAAACATGCCCTGGGGCTTGGTGCCCGTAGCACAATGGTTATGGCTATGGCCACATGCACCGAGGCTGGTGGGTTTGAACCTGGCCCAGACTGGCTAAACAATAATGACAATGCAACAAAAAAATAGCCAGGCATTGTGGCGGGCACCTGTAGTCCCAGCTACTTGGGAGGCTGAGGCAAGAGAATCGCTTAAGCCCAAGAGTTTGAGGTTGCTGTGAGCTGTGACACCACAGCACTCTACCATGGGGCGATAGCTTGAGACTCTCTCTCAAAAAATAAGAAAAAAAAATGCCATGGCTCCCAAGTACCTTCCAGGTTTAGGTCTAAATGCCTTTGAGCCACCTCCCCTATTTCCCAAGGATCGGCCTGGGAATCACAGATGTACATTCCTCCTCCTCTCTCCACATCTTGTGCTGAGCCTGAGACAGAAATTGCTAATCCAACATGAATTCTGATGGCATCAGCCTAGTTTTAGTCAGCCACCTCCAATCCAGGGAAATTGACCTGCAAGATGACCCTGACCTCGGGCTGCCTCTTTTAGGAAGCCTCCCGGGTCCTTAGCAATCCTTTGAGTTCTGGCTGCCCCCTGGGCTTATCCTTTGTGCCTTTGTCTGGTTTTGTTGTCCTTCTGTCTCTGACCAGAGCATCAGACCCCTGAGAATTAGGACCACATTTAAAAAATTTTTTTATTGTTTTTTTGAGACAAAGTCTCATTTTGTTGCCCTCGGTAGAATGCTATGGCATCATAGCTCACAGCAACCTCAAACTCTTGGGCTCAAGTTCCCTTGCCTCAGCCTCCTGAGTGGCTGGGACTGCAGGCTTCTGCCACCATTCCCAGCTATTTTTTGGAGATGAGGTCTCACTCTGGCTCAGGCTGGTCTCAAACCTGTGAGCTCAGCCAATCCACCCACCTCAGCTTCTCCAGGTGCTAGGACTACAGGCGTGAGCCACCAGGCCTGGCCTTGGGACCACATTTTATATAACTCATTCCTCCAATGCCTAGCATAGTGACAGGCACAAAGAAAATGCCCAGCAGACACAGAGGAGAAGGCAGAGACTTCATTATTTTATCGTTTATTAAACGCCTACTGTGCTCAAGGTGCTTTGTGCATTGAATCCTCACAATCCTCCAAGTGGGCGGTCCTGCTAAGTTTTCACTGAAGATGTGGAAACTGTTGAGAGGGTGAAGTGCTTGCCCAAAGTCATGTGGCTGTCCCCTGGGGGTTCTATACCAAGGGTTGACAAACTAACTAGTAGGCCAACTCTGGCTCTCAGTCTGTTTTTGTAAATAAAGTTTTATTGACACAGAATAATATCTATTCACTTATATATTGTCTATCACTGCTTTTGCACTCCAATAGAAAAGTTGAATAGTTTTGAAAGAAAATCATTTAGCTTCTGAGAAAATATTGACTACCTGGCCCTTTACAGAAAAAGTTTGCAACTCCCAAAACAATTTGCCCACTGAAATAAATAATCCTAGATAATGATTTTTCTACGATTGATAGTTTTAATTGCATGGCAGTAATTATTTTTGCCATTGGTTTTGTGTTTCTTCAATACTTTGTGTCTTTAAGGATCTAATCTAGTTACTATGATTACAACTAGCTGGCATTTATTGAGCACCTACCATATCCTGGACCCTATACTCATCACTTTCCATACATTACCTCCTGAAATCTTCTAAATTAGGAAGTGCAAATTTCTTTTGTTAAGGTCCAGATAGCAAATATTTTAGGCTTTACAAATCATATGATCTCGCTCTCCTTTTTTTTTTTTTTTTAATGCCCTTAAAAAATGTAAAACCCAATTCCAATACAAAAACTGTACAAAAATAGGAAACAGGCTGCATTTGGCCCATGGGCCAAAGTTTGCCAACTGTCCTAGATGTTCTAGATGAACCAGGGTAGCAGCAGGGCTGTTTTTGAAACTTTAGCTCACCTAGGGCCTGGTATTCAGTGTTAAGTAAATGATGAAGCACATCCTCTGAGGAAGGTAGAATTTGTCCCATTTTACAGATGCACAAATAGAGGCCCAGAGATATGGAGTGATCTGGCCATGGCCACATAGCAGGTGAGAGGCAAGACTGGGAGTTGCCCCTTTCCTACACCACCCTTCCCTCATCCCCATTTTGCCCCAAGCCTACCTGGGTGTGGATGTGGTGCACAGGGGCCACCCAGGTCTACATGGCCACTTGCCATCTGCTGCAGCCGAGGCACATCCACAGCTGTGAGCCAAGACAGCGACTGCAGGTCCCCAGGGAGATCGTCATCGCCAGTGGTAGCTAGAAGCCTGCAGAAAGGAGCAGGGAGCTTGGGCCAGATGGGGAGCTTAGGCCAGCTCCTGGGGGGCTTTTGGATCTCTGGAAGTACATCTGTAGCCCCTCATCGCCTTAAGCCACCCCAGCCCTTTGACCTGCCCATCCCTGGGGTTGGGCATGGGAATCTGATCTCAGGATCCCCTTTTGGCAGCCAGACGGCACATCCTCAAGTCATCTTAACATATTCCCCCAACACCTACCACAAAAATAATACACACTGATCTTTATTGAGAAATAACTATATGCCAGGCACCAGTCAAATCCCTCATAGGTATTAAGTCATTTATTACTGCCAGTCACCCTACAAGGCCGGTATTATTATTATTCCTATTTCATGGGTGGAGAAACTGAGGAACAGTAGGAGCTCTCCTGGGACACCAGGGCACAGAGAAGTCAGGGCCTATGGTCAGGGTCCCAACTGGCAGGGGAGAATCGCTGTGACTCCCTGTGTAGGGTGGATTCCTACTGTGCTATAGCTATGTGTATGACAAGGAGCTTGGGGACAGTGCACATGGATGGGCAGGCCACATACTGAGAGTGGAGTGACCACTACCCACCAGGTCTGGGCCTTAGTGCCCCCCAGGCACAGTTCCCACTCAATTCCGCAGCAGCCCTGAGATGTGGGATATGCCCACACACTCCTTGTACAGATGGGGAAACTGAGGAACTTGCCCAAGGCCACACAAAACAGGAAATGGTGGGGCTGGGATGTAGGCAGTGTGGCCTGCAGTGTGTCACAATGTAAGGCACCCCCTAAAGGCCCAAGTTAAGACTCACATTCACCACCCCCAACAGATTCATGAGTAAAGACAACACTTTCCATAGAAGGAAAATGGCTGCCCATGGAAAGTACCAGACAGGTACCCTGATTTGGGATAACGGGCACTCCCAGTGCTCCTGAAGTCATGCATGTGAGGTGACTCCGAGAGTGCTGAGCCATGTGGGCACAGCCTGGCCTAGGAGCCCACCCCTCAGCAGCCAGCACCATAGACCCGGCTTTCTGTTTAGTTCACAAGAGTCCCTCAGTCTAAACACTAAGCTCCAAGTTTTAAAGATAGGTGTTTCTGGGCCCAGTAGAGAGAGGGACAGAGAAAGAGCCCCCAAGTCCAGCCTCAGTCTTTCTTGCGTATCAATTAACAGAGGACCCAGCTTGGGCCACGGGCCTCTGCCCTCCTTTGCACCTGCTTGGCTGCCTCGAGCTGGCATTCTCGTTCTCTCTCTCTTTCTCGCCCTCCTCCTCCCCATCCATTCTCTCTGTTCTTGTCTTTTAGGGCCACAATTAGCGTTGCTATGGCCACAGCAGCTCAGTTGTCACAGGGCCTGGGCCCTCAGCGTGGAGTTGGCATCAGGTGACTGCCGGCTGCCTTCGCTATTGGCTGCCTCATAGGAAAACAGGGCCTGGAAATGATTTGAAAACTCAGCTCGCCCATGTCAGTGGCAGCAGTTGGCCCGGCTGCTGTCCCCCGGCAGCCCATTGTGTGACAAACGACTGTTGCCCCTGTGGCACGTGGACCCCATTGTCCTGGGGTCTCAATGCAATTGTTTCTGTTGCCCCCTGGCTGCCGCCCCTTCAGCCCACTCATAATTCATCTGGCCAAGTGACAGCCACGGTCTGGGCCTGGGCGATACCATCTGTCCCTTCAGGCCCTCAGAGACCATGGAGGTGGAAAAGCAGACTGGTGCTCTAGCTGCTTTTGGGGCTGCTGGCCACCTACCACCGCCCCCCTCTCCTTATATTGTGGCCAGCTGACTTCCTGGCACCTGTCACACTCCTGCTCAGTAACCTGCTGTAGCTCCTATCGCCCTCTTGCTCTGCTTCGCACTGGGTTAGCAGGGAGAAGTGGAGGTGAGCACCTGCTAGCAAGTTTTTCAAGATGGGTCACCCAAGTCTCCTGATAGTGGAGGATTCGGGCTTGTAAACAAACCAAGCTCCTAGGCGTCACTGTGGAGCAGAATCTCTGGCAGTGAGTGAACTAGACAAGCAGTGCCTGTGGAGGTTAAGAGCTTGGGTTGTGGATCCTAATCATGATTTCCACTCACCTGTGTGCCCTGTAAGCCTCAGTTTTTCATCTGTAAAATGTGGATGACTTTCGTTCTTATAGGGTGTTATGAGAATTAAATATGTTATTGCATGAAAAGTACTTAGAACAGTGTCTGGCTCACAGTAAACACAATATGTTAGTGTTTAGCTACTATTAATATTAATATTATTAGCCAGGCCCCCAAGGATCTGAAAGTACACTGACACTTTGGGCTTTGGGGTTACACAGACTCCTGTCCCTGCTGCTGCAACCACTCACCATTTCTACCATTTATTGAGCACTTCCTGTGAAGCAGACCCATTTGACAGATGAAGAAACTGAGACCCTGAACAGCCATGTCAACACTCTGAGCTGTTTCCCCACAGAGTGAGGTCTGCAGGAGGTAATGGCTTAGCATGTGGCTGAGTCGATGATACTATCCTGATTCTTTCTTTATTCCTTGCTATTCGCACACCCTGTCTGGCTCTCTGCTCCTTCCATCCCACTTTTCCTCCCCATGGGGCAGAGCCACCTACTGTAGCTACGTGATGTCCATCGTGTCCCCAGCATCTGCACGTGGTCCCACCTCCATGCCTTTGCATCTGCCTTACCCATGCAAGGAACATCCTTTTGCTTTCCTCCCCCCATCCAAAACATGCCTGTCCCCTCAGACATCGCCTGACCCTAAACCTCAGCTGGGAAACATGATGTGGGGTACCACTTTGCTCCCAGTCCCACAGTCTGCAGAAGGACTGGAGCTGGGCTCCCTCTACCCCAAGAGCAGCACCTCCTCTGGGAAGCCTGTGCCACTCTGACCCCGAGCTCAGGGACCCCCTCTGAGTCCTGCCTGCTGCTTACACTTTGCCAAGGCCAGCAAGGCCTGCCCTGTCTGGGTCTCTTCCTTCACCCTTTCTTGGTCTCATGGAGCTTTGGCCTGGAGTCCTATTATCACCTGTGCCCCACACACAGCAGATGCCCTTTAAGTGCCTGTTTGATGGGTTGACTCCAGGCCACCAGCCCCAAGAGTAGTGTGATAGTCGCAGTCATATCCTGTACTTTTAGAACTCACAGAGTTGTTCTTCCGTCTCCTTGGGTCCTTGTGATAGCCCAGCAGGGGAACAGGGAGTAGGCAGCTCCACCTTACAGACGGGGAAGCTGAGATCAAACTAGTGAAGGCAAAATCCCTTTGCATGCAAGTGAGGCAACCAGGATTTGAACCCAGGTCTGTCTGCTCCAACCCAGGTTGTTCCTGTGGCATGACAGGTGGAGAAGCAGATATCTCCTGGGGCAAAGGCCCTGCCCTAAGCCCCGGGGCTCTCACCAAAACTGTGCAAATGAGCATCTCCCAGGAAGCTGATAAAATGCAGAGCTGGGGTCCCAGCTCGGGCCCTGGAGTCACAACCTTGGGACTTCCAGCTATGCTATGGGGAAAGGACAGCCCAGACAAGGTGTGGCCAGGCTTCAGGCAAAGCTCAGCCCTTGACTGGGTGGATCTGGGTTCAAGTCCTTATGACCCCTGAGCAGTATGACCTTGGCCAAGTCACCTCAGGTGCCTATGCCTTCGTTCTCTGGCTGTGGGAGGATCAGATGAGCCAGGAGATGCTCAACTACTGGCACAAATGTGGAGGCTTGCAGCTCATCCTGGGGGTCAGTGGCCAGGGCCCTGCTCCCCCACTACCGTCCCAGAGGTAGCCTGGTCTTCCCTTCCGCCCAGTGCCGGAAGGTCTGCCTCAGGGTACCTCACAGGCAGTCCCAGCCAGCCCTGCCAGACTCCTATAGTGGATGTGGGCACCAAGGAGCACTGTGATGGGAGTCCACTGGCTCCTAGGGTCTCTCCGACCTTCAGGCCCATCTTCACTGCACACAGCAGGGACCGGAGTGTCATGCACTAGACCACAAGGACAGAGCCTTATTCCCACAGCCCACCATGGGTCCTTAACAATCTCTGCTCCCTGCAGAGAGGCCATCAGCACGCCCCCCATCTTTCCTTCGCCCATGCCTAATGGTCCCTCACTAAAGACACCCATGCACCCAGCCTCACTCTCTCCCAATGCTGAATCTGAGATGGAGGGACCTATGAGGTCATGGTGGATGTGACACAGTAGAGAACCCTAGATTCAGGAAAGCTGGCTTTCCAGCCATAGACTCTTGGAAGGGCACTTAATCCACAGCCTCAGTTTTCCCACTTGTAAAGAGGGCAGACGTGGAGCGGCACCTGTGGCTCAAAGGAGTAGGGCGCGGCCCCATATGCCAGAGGTGGTGGGTTCAATCCCAGCCCCAGCCAAAAAAAAAAACCTGCAAAAAAAAAAAAAAAAAAAAGGGCACACGCGACAATAATACCCTATCCCCAGGGCTGGCATGCTGGTGTAGAGGTGACGTGGCTTTGTGATACACCCTGCCATCTTGGAGGGTTTGGGACTATCCCTTGGGATGTGTATGTGAGAGACAGAGACGGAGACCCAGCCTCTCCGTCAGTCTACTGAGCGGGTTTCTCCTCTGCTGGAAAATGACAGGACAGATTCAATTCAAAGAAAAAAGCAAATCCCAGCCCCATCTCCCTGGGTTCACCCGAGGCAATGCCCACTCTCTCTGGGTCTGTTTTCTTCCATTTGCAGGCAAGGGGGAAATCCAGCCCCTCCTGGGTCACCTGTGTCACTGATGCCTGAAGTCACGCCCAGAGGAGGCCTCGAGAAGACGCAGACTCCAAAGATCCAAATCCCTGCATGCTGCCTCCATGCCCCTGTCCTGTCTCAACCCCTCTCCTTGGGTCTCTATCTCTTTCTCTCTGAGTCTGTAGCTGTGGCCCTGTGATGAAGTCCAGGCCACGCTTCCTGTTGGTGACATCACATGTGCTCTGAACCTTCCCAAGCCTCAGTTTCCTTCTCCGGAAAATAGGGGAACAACACTAGAGGCAAAGCCCCTACGAGAGCTCTTAGTATATACCCATCCTCTCCTCATCCCTCCTCTGACATGGTGCCCAGGGAACCCCTGTCTCCTGCAGACCTGTCTCCATCCACAGTTTCCCTGTACAACCATCTGAGTCCCTACCACCTGGGCTGCCTAAAGCCCCTGAGCCAGGTTTCCAGGAATGAGGCCTGGGAACCCTGCCCCCATCTATAGGTGATTCCTACACACCTGTGCTGGGGGATGTGTCCGCCTACCCTGTCCTCCCCATGGCTCGGGTGACCCTGACAAGGAGGTGGTGTATGGTGGGTTACAGGTGCCCTCTACGCCCCAAGTGGGGCCAAATGTCATTCCTGCCTTCTCCAACATGGCTTGATTTCACCTTCTGTCCCTCCCGCAGGATGCTCCTCTCACCCTCTGCACCTTTCAGCACTTCCCTGCCAGACACCCAATTTCCCTGAGCCTCAGGGAGGACACTGGTTGGCCACAAGTCTCCACTTTTTCCTAAGCCCAGAAGGTGTCCCCAGAGAGGGCAGAGGATGCACCCCCAGGTCTCAGGAGACCCCAAGAGAACCTGGAGAACCTGGTGTGGAGAGGGGCCAGGATATAAGCTGAGTTCCCTGCTGGGTGCAAGTGGCCACAGGAGACCCTCAATGTGGAAGCAGGAAACCGTGCACCCCCGAGAGGAAAGGAATACTTTGGTGCCCAGGACAGGGCCAGCCACAAAAAAGGCTGCCCATTAAGTACTCACAAACTGAGCAAATGAGCAAACAGACCCAGCTTTCCAGATGTCCCACCGCAACTCCCCGGGGCCCAGACATGGTGTGGGGCAGGCTAGTCCCTGGTGTGTTCCCAGCCCTGTAAAGCTGTTTTCATGCCAGATCTTGTGCCACCCTTGTGAGGGCCTTATAGACAGGAATTGTTATGATCCCCACTTCCCGTTTGCCAGATGAGGACACTGAAGCTAGGGAGAGACAAGTCTATCTAGGATCACCCAGTCAGGGGACAGAGGAACCAGAACTTCCCTTCCAGAGGCTGGGTTGGCTGAAACACCAGGAGCAGGGGCTCCTTCTCCCTGGATGAAGAAATGTGCTCTGTGCACTGTGCTCTCCAACATGCAGCCACTAGCCACATGCAGTTATTTAAATTCAGTCTTTAAAGTAGAATAAAATATAAATATTCATTTCCTTGGTCCACAAGCCATGTTTCAGGCGCTGAATAACCACACACGGACTGTTTCCATCACTGCAGAAAGTTCTACTAGGTGGCAGTAGTCTGGAACATTCTTTCCAATCGGGTGGGGGGGGGAAGGGGGAAACCATAGCGAAGTTTTTATATTGACCTAAAACACTTGGAAACTTGATTCAGGTTTGGAAATGGAAGCAGGTGATTTCATGGAATTTTGAGTTTTAGTACGTCTTATTAGAAAAGATTTCCCCACCCAGTACCCCTGCTGCCCACCACAAATAGCAAGGACATTAGAGGGAAGGGCTGTGTAAAAATGGGAGGTCTGTGTACTAAGGTGACTCACAAAGTGGTAAGCTCCCTGTCCCAGAAGTATTCAAGCAGTAGCCAAGGAGTTGAACAATCAGGACCCTGTTAGATGAAAGATGAGCCCAAGAAACCTCCAAGGTCCCCTTTGATGTAAAGACCCTGTGATTTGTGGGAGCAGCCTGCAGATATGTCCCTTACTGGGATTTCTGAAGTTCTCCCATCATGGGCAAGCTCTTTCCCTCGCCAGACCTCAGGTTCCCCACTTAGCAGCAGAGTAGCGAGGGCCCCTCAAGACGCTCAGGCTGCAAGGAGGTAGAGCATTGTGGCCTGGCTGTGTGGCCTGGAGCAGGTCACTTACTTGTCCTGGGCCTCAGTTTCACCAAGTATACAATGGGAATAATCATAGCACCTACCCTAAGCCAGCTGTTGAGAATATGATATCAGCAGATGAGAGATCTGGTCTTCTGCTAAAAAAGCAGGCTGCACAATGAGTGCACAGTGACTCCTGACAATGTGTCTTTCTCAAGACATTTGGGGGATTTGTCACTAACAGGGAATCCTCATTAGGGAGAAGAGACATCTTGGGACAGAAAGAAAACAAAGACATGTCTGGCACTGCAGAGTCCCCTTCTGAATTCAGTAGTTCACCAACAGCTCCCCCCAATACCAGAAGCACTTGTGAGTTGTCAAAGCCTGGCTGTATCCATGTTTTCCCACACACACCCCTGAGGGACGTTATCACCCCCTTTCTCAGATAGAAAAGGTGAGGTCAAGCCAGATGACCCTGCCAAATCCCAAAGCCTCAGCAGCTTCCTGGCAGCAGCCCGAAGAACCTGCTCCAGCACCTCCCACCTGACCCACCCTGGGCCTCAGTTTCCCCATCTGGAATGCTACTGGGGGTTAAGCCTCTTCCATCTCTGTGGGGCTGTCACTGTGACACTCAGACTGTGGAGAGACCCTGGATGGGGAATTGTGGAGGTGGGCAGCCCCCACCAGTAGGAAGTAGGGGGATGGTGAAGACAGAGTCCCTTCTGAAGGGGTCAGAGCAGGGAGAGTCCAAGGTCATGGACACACCCCAGTTAGGATCAAGGTGGCATCTGAGAAAATCAATACCATCCTATAATCAGGATGATTTCTGAGCACCTACTATGTGCTTATCACTCCATATGTGCTAATAGTGGCCTTATTTAGGGGAGTCAGAGGGGGAGAAAGTCTTGTTTTGTTGCCTGGTTATGAGGTCAGTGGCATCATCATAGCTCACACAATCTCAAATTCTTGGGTTCAAGTGATCCTCCTGCCTCAGACTCCTGAGTAGCTGGGACTACAGGCACATGCTACCATGCCCAGCTTATTTTTGTATATTTTGTACAGACCAGGTCTTGCTATGTTGCTTGGGTTGGTCTTAAACTCCTGGCCTCAAGTTTTCCTCCCATTTCAGCTTCCCAAAATGCTGGAATTATAGATGTGAGCAATCACGCCTAACCCTATGTGCCCTTTTTAGTTTTGCTCAAAAGGCTCTGAGCTCAGCAGAAGGCCCAGGCCCTTTGCAATGCCACATTCTAAACCCATTCCAGCCGGGGAGTCTGGCCATGGGTTCCCCCTTTGCTCTGTCTGTGGAATCAGCCAGGCCTAGGTTTAAATGCTATCCAGCCACTTAGTAGCTGTGAGACTTGTCCATAGCTGTCCATCGCTCTGAGCCTGTTTGCTTATCTATAAAATGGGAGTGTTAACTCTCATAGGGAGTAGAGAAGATTGGGTGAGATAATGTAGGAGGGGCTCTCACCCCCAGTGTCGTGGTTCACATTGTAAATGTCTTCTGAGGATTACAGATCATGGGGAAGGCCACTAGCAGGGTGTCTGACACTTGGTAAAGGCTTCATTCCACAATATTTCCTGACCTCCACTTGCCAGGCCTTGTCCTGTCAGGCAGACAAAACTCCCTGCCTCCCAGGAGATAACTTTCTGATTGGCCTCAGAACGCACAGGAGGAATGCCTCATCCCATGCATGCCACCTTCCTGCCAGCTCTTGGTTCCAATAGCCTGTGGGGTGGCTGCTGATTATCCCCATTTCACAGACGGGATGGCTGAGGCACAGAGAGATGAAGTGACGTGCCTCGGCCACCTGGCATGTTGGCAAAGAAACTGAGTTTGAACTGTGGACACACCCACAGCCTGGGACCTCCACTCAGCCATTTTGCCAGTTTAGCTGAAATGTAGGAAGGGCAACCACCATTATATCATTTTTTAAAGGATGAGGCTACCAAGTGTCCTCATGGTGACACAGCCACTGGTCTGGGGACATTGTGGTGACTCTGGGTAAGGAAAAACACCCCTGGAGTTCATGGCTGCCATCCTATGCTGACCAGAAGACCAATCAGACCCATTTCAGTGGAGAGTATTCAGTAGTGTTGTGGGAGAGACCAAAAGTGGGCGGGCAGAGCACGGAAGGGCAGAACCCAGGGATATCTGCATTACAGTCTGGCCCCAATCCTAACAGGGACCTTGGGCAGATAACTCAAAGTCTTTGAATCTCAGCGTCCACACACGTCTAACAGAGGCAAGAACAGGGCCTGCTTCTTGAATCGGGGCAGGTAACCCACAGGTAGGGCATGGTAGTGTTTGGCTTAGGGTAGGCACAGGACAACTGTGGAATGGATGGATTTAACACCCAGCAGCCAGAGCAACCCTTCCAAAGGGACATCAGAACTTGTCACTGTCCTTAAGACCTATCTGCAGAGTAAAAGCCAAGCTCCTTGCCACAATCTGGGCCTTGGCCATCTCCCTTCCCTCCTCCCTCATCCTCTTTCCTATGCTCTAACAACCCTGTCCATCTTTCAGTTTTCTCAAACATTCTAGGTTCTCATCCATTTCAAGGCCTTTGCACATGCTATTCCTTCTGCCTAGAATGCTGTTCCATGCACTCATTCATGATTGGCTCTTTCTCAGACTAAATGTTTCTTTCCTCCTCTGAAAGCCCTCCCAGTCCAGTCCCACCTCTTCTTTATATATAGATAAAAGTATAAAGTGTACATCCATAGAACACTTAGCATTTTGCAATGAAGCATTTATACATGTTTCTAGGCTTTCTTCTTTAGACAGGCAAGGGTTAAGTCCCAAGGTCCTGCCTCAGGTCCCCTGTTAGGATCAGAGCCAGACTGGAATGCAGGTCTCTGCAGCCTCTGCCCTTCAGTGATTTAGGTCCTGGTGCCCCTGTGGGCATTTATTACATTCCTACTAGAGTGAGAAAAGGAGCAAGAATCCCCCAGCCCAGCCCAGCCCAGCCACAATACATCTCACATTCAATCTCCATCCATTTCTTGTTCAGCTTAAACACTGCCTCCCCCAGGAAGCCCTCCTCTCCTCCCCTGAAATGGTTAGCCACCATTAGTCTCCACATGCAGCACAGACTGCCCAAGATCACCAGGGCACCTGTTCTTAACTGCCCCTCCATTCTAGACACGAAATACCTGGAGGACAAGGATGAGTGTATCTTATACCTCCTACAAGACCCAGAGCCATCAGCTCAGCTTTTCATCCCTTCTCTTGACAAGTATTTGTCCACTCAAGGTTTACTAGACTTCCACGGCCATTGCCCTGGGGTCACTGCTGTAGAAGTCAAATGAAAGGATGAACTTGGGCCGGGCGTGGTGGCGTACGTCTGTAATCCCAGCGCTGTGGGAGGCCGAGGCGGGTGGATTTCCAGTGCTCACGGTTCGAGACCAGCAAGAGTGAGCCAGAGAAAAGACCCCGTCTCTACCACCAGGAAAAAACCCA
>CAUYRH010066116.1:0-47380 GCA_963574655.1 Perodicticus potto | reverse complement strand
GGTTGGAGGTCCCCCTCCTTGCCTATCATACAGCCTGCTGGTTCCTCAGCCGCGCTGCCATCGCACCGACACCGCCAAGGTGGAGGCGGCAGGTCCGCCAGCTCCGCTGAGCTGGTCGGGGCACCAAATGTCCTGCATCATTACTACTGGGGTGACGTGTAAAAGGGATTGGATGGGCTAAAGTTGCTGGTGAGTGGGTAAATCCCCATACTTTTTGTCCATGGGCCCTGGGTTGGGCCCGGCTGATAGTTTCCCTGCTGTAAAGGTGTTCCATTTTTATTGAATTGGGAACGGCATTCATTAGCCCAATGGAACCCTTTTTACACAGGGGGGAATACCCTCAGGGGATTGCATTTTCCGTTCTCTTTTTTGATTATTTAAATTGCCCTTCCCATTGGTATTATTATTATTCTTTTTCCAACACTCTTTTTTCATGTGGCCTGGCTTCCCACAATTATGGCAGGTGGCAAAATTTGATTTTAACCCATCTTTTATGGCAGCAGCAAGATTAGCCTTATAGGATTTGGTTCCCACATCAAAGCATGCTCGTATATATTCCTCTACAGGAGCATTTTGCCCTCAGAGGATGCAAAACTTTTTGACACTCAGAAAAAGTATATCTCTAAGTTCTGAGTGAGCAACAGCTTTGTCTACTAACATTTTTAATTGAGCTAAAAAGCCAGTGTAAGTTTCATTTGCAGAATGCATCATTTTAATAAAAGATTTAGAGACATCTCCAGGTGCCTGAACCTTTTCCCAGGCTCTAAGACAGCACATTTTTGTAGTATAGCGATATTGCCATATTGAAGTTGTTTCAGAATGCCCATGAACTGACCAGAGCCAGTGAGTTGTTCTGAAGTTATGGGAATATTCCTGTGTTGGTTCTGGTGACTTACCAGGTCAGCTTATTCCTTCTGCCAAGTTTTAAATTGTAAATATTGACCAGATTTGAGAACAGTTCTGGCCAGTATGTCCCAATTATGTGGAATAAGTTGATGCTCTTGCGCCAGTCCCTGTAGTAAGCCTCCAGAAAACAGAGACTGCATGCTATACTGTGTTATAGCCTGTTTTAGATCTTTTAGAATTTTAAGAGTAAACATATGATGAGTAAAGTGTTGGCCCTCTTGAGGATATTGTGAATTAGGAGGGATGTCAGTAACTGTAACAGGAAAGAGCCCCAAAGTATTTTCTAAAGTGAAGTCTCCCACTTGGCAACTGTCTAATAGTGCTTTCATAACTGGAGTGGTGGGAGAGCTATTTTCATAAGGGGGTGCCAAGGGCAGTGCCAGAAGTATTATATGAGTAGTCTTAACTGTGGGATCATTCAACTGGTCCTCTAACTGCTAAATCCTGACCTTTAGGGTTTGATTCAGCATGGCTTTATTGAGGTGCAAAGGTGGCAATGAATGGAAGGACACACAGTCCAAACACTTGGGTTCTCCCACATCCTGTTTTGATTGAACCTGCTGCACCACCAGCTGTCTTTATCAGTCTGAAACTGTTGCGACTCCACAGATCAGAAGCCACTCATTGCTTTCCTGTAAATCTTTTTCCTATTTAATAAGCTCTCTCCCACTACAATTGTTGTTCCCCTTGGTAAAACAGACAGGGATTTGCTTATTATTTTGGCAAAGGTCTTAATATCCCTTTGGTAGGTGCCAATGTTTTGCCAAAGGTGTCACTCACTCCAAGTGACTCTGTCCTTTTGACGCAGGACAAGGCGGCCCTATGACCTGCCGCCTTGGCCCTGGTGGTGCTGATGCTGTGGCGGATGGAGAAATCAGCTTGCTGGAAGGGCTGGACACCTGCGGGGACCTTGCTGTCTCCTCCTTGTGATCTTCTGGCTAGTCCATTTCATGGATGGCACCTTGCTGTCTCCTCCTTCTGCACTTCTGACTGGCCAATGTCATATCAGTTTCCAGGGCCTGAGTCTTCATTGGACAGCTGGCTGTAACTGACGAAGACCCATGCCCTAAGAAGTTCTGGCAAAACAACCCCCTGGGACTATATAAACCCCTGAGCAGAGAGCTCAGACACAGACCTTGGCTGGACCTCCGAGAGGAAGCAGGAGAGCTTGTTCCCCTCCAACACAGACCTGGGCCGGACCTCAGAGTGGGAGCAGGAGAGCTTGTTCCCCTTCTGGGTCCTCTCTGCCTGGAGGTTTGGTTTTTCTTGTAGTTGTAATTCTTGTTTCCTGTAAATAAATCCTGACTTTCCACTACTCCTGTGGTCCCTCGATTCCTTCTTTGAATCGCAGAGACAGAGAACCTCAAACTCCAGCATCACTTTGTAGGTTACCTATTACAGGCAACCTATGATTTGCCAAAGATGTCACTCACTCTGAGTGATCCTGTCCTTTGGTAGGTTATCCATTACATGCAACCTATCATTTGCCAGGGGTCTTACTCACTTTAAGTGATGTTGCCCCCTTGGTAAATTCCTTTAGTGGCCAAGGGCTACTTTGTCTCTTGATCAATCTGGGCAGAGAGTCCCTTTTCCCTCCCTGTCTGTAACTCCCTTCTGCCATATTGCCAAAGGTCACACTGACTCAGAGTGATATTCCCCTTTGGTCCACATCTGCTATCCTGCCGACTAGGTCAGATGTCAGTGCCATCACCAAGGAAGCAGGCTGGACAATGGATTGTAAGCTCCAGGGTTACAGGAGGTGGGCCTCCCCATGCATGTCAGGGAAAAGGCCTCCCCAGGTGCTATTTATTGAGAACAAGTTCCCCTCACGTGAGCTGGAACCCCACACTGGAATTCCACAGCTGATTAATTTCCAAATGCAAATGTCTGTTCTTTAACACCAGTGTTTGCTTGTCTGTTTCATAAACCTGCCACTTTGTCTCTGCAAGCTCGCTGTCCCAGTTAATTGCCACTTTGTCTCTGCAAACCTGCTGTCCAGGTTCCTACACATCTTGCTGCATAGGTTGTTACATAGATCACTACATGTGTTGTTACATAAGCAGCTACATAGCCTATTACGTAGGTTGCTACATATCTTATTACATAGGTTGCTACAGAAATGTTTTAGTTATGCCCCATGAAACATTATTTATAGGAAATTCTATTATTTCTAAGATGTGTACAGCTATTAGATTTTAGGTAAAATTTTTAAATTTCTAAATGTTAGGAAAGCATTTAAAGAAAATCACATCTAAGCATCAAATATAGCATGAAGCTCATATGCTATTATCCTATACAAATACTTACAAAATTAAGATGACGTTTATAGCTTATTATTTTCTTCTTCGTGCAGCATGTATAAGATTTTCTTATATCTCTGAATATTCCTTATAAACAAGAGCTTATTACTATTCATTATATAGTTTATTACAATTAATTTGTCATTTTCAGACAGTTTTCCAAGTTTTCATTATAATATATATAAAGGCTGTGATAAAAATTCTAGCATATATTAGTTTTTACCCTTCTATTTGATTAGACTCAAACCTTGAATATGATGTTAACAGGTCAAAAGAAACAAATATTTTATCCATCTGGCCAAATATTTTGAAGTTTACCTTTCAAGATTAGAATGCCCATTTTTATGACCCATTTAATATATTAAAGATGATGCAATTTGAGGGCACCATGTACAGACTGATTTAGCGATGTAAGATGCATTTTGATTCTTAATTTCTAGTTTCCCTATGGCCCCAATTCTTGCTCTTAAAACAGACATCCATATTGACAGATACAGTGTCAGAATAGAAAGTAGAATTTAGGCCTTTCTTTAAACTCATCCTGTTTCATACTTCTAAAAGGACGAAAACAGAGCACCACGGTCAATGTAGTCATCTTGATGCATAAATGGTCTTAACTTTTTCAGAGAAATTTTAAATACCAAAGAATGCCTCATAGGTTTGTTTTCAGTTTGTCAAAATGTAAGTAAATTAAATTATCTACTGATTTTTAAAAAAGACCTCATATTCTTGGCAAGAAAGCTTGCTTTTTCTCTTGATCCTTGCTTCATAATATTACAGATATGGAGATCAAATCATTTTGCCATTATCTTATAAATAGAGAGCATAACATTTACTTCTACCACTGTTATTGAAATCATCCTTATGGGTACCTTGAAACCAAAAGCATATTTTCTCCTTTTGTCATATGTGCTTAGTGTGAAGCTAAGCCTATGTTTTGGGGATGAGTGAATATATAAAGTTACTGCTTTAGTTTTTAAATTTTATATTGTATAGCAAATTTTATATTGTATGCCATACCTTGTTTAATGGCATAGAAACTAACTCAATCTTCCCATATTTTAATTTTATTTACTCACTTGATTATTCATTAAACAGTGAGTCCCATGTAAATGTCAATAATTTTATAGTATTTATTAAGAAGATAAATGTTGAAACATTTTATAGTGTTTGTTAAATAAGCAATCACTTTAATTGGTGAATTTTTTATTTATTTATAATTGCTTTATATTTTGCTATTTTAAGTTGTATTTTAGTTGTAATCGCATCCCAGCATTTATTAGCCATTTCACATTTAAATTTATTTTTCTTTACTACTTGCTTTCAGCACTTTCACTTTCCAAAGATTTAAATTCCTCTGCATATTCACTATATATATTCTCTACTGCCAAATTTGCATGATTAAACGGCACTGGGAAAAATGTTTGCCTAGCTTAGGAATGATTGCTTCTTAGACAAAGGATATGCACAGTGATTTAGAGAAAGATTTAATGAGACATTTAACGATTCAGATATGAGAAATTTCAATGCAAGTAGGATTACAAAGAAGATTTTCATTTTTCAGGAAGGCATTTAAAAATAATTAATGTTGAAATTCTTTTCTGGTAAATTCACTATTACAGTAATAGTTTAAGGCATGCCCCTCAATAGATATATAAAATTAAGCTGTTATAGAGCTAAAGTTGAGTTTTTTCGTTTATTCAAAACCTGGTAAGAGTACTGAATCACATATATTACTAATTAAAAAGTCTGAGGGCAAAGATATTTGTTGCATCCCCATTTAAATCTCCATTACTTGGAATGGTATCTGACATATAAATTTTTTGAATGAAATACCTTTGCAATATAATAATTATTTATAATTATACATTATATTAAGATATGCAGCAATAATAGCACTTTACATTAGGATTCCTTTTATATAATACAAAGATGTTGACATATACTAGTTTTTGCATTAGGAACTCATTTTACAAGATAAATATTATTACCATTTTAAAATAGTTAAACATATTCTTCATTTGTGTATAATCATAGAGCTATTGTCTTCACAAATAGGCCGAGGGACAATTATTTTCATTTGTAGTTTAATATTCTTTTCTTATGCTTAAGTATTTCTGTTGTGATAATTTCTCATGTCTCCCTGGGTTATAGAGGTCTTTTATGAATACACTTCAAAATTAGTCCCAATACATAATTTCCACAAACATTTTTTATTCACTGCACTTAGAACCTTTTGCTCTGTAATTCCAACTCAATTCAATTGGGTTAAATCCAATTAAATGCACATTTATGGTTCATCTACCAAATACAGGGCCCTGTCTTAGAACCTGAGGGATCTATACTGGAAGAGGCATTTTCTGGATGCCTGAAAATTTACTATTAAACTGGGAAAACTCAGGTAGAGACAAAGGACTCTAAGGCTTTGAAGTCTTTGACAAGTGCTGCCAAACAGCCATAAACAAAATCCTCTAGTCAAACAGAAGAGCATTTACTTTGACTGAGAAGGGGAATAGCAATTTCAGTAAGATGATTACTGAATATGATATAATATGCCAGATATCACATACGTGAAGACAATATTTTTGAAAATAACTATCCTTAAGTCCTGTCCAAAGCTCAATATGTCATCTACCATTCCCAGTGCTGGATATTTAAATCTTGATAATTTTATAAAAAAATTGAGCTTCCTCAGTATTTAAATTAATTTATCTCCCCCTAGTTTACTGGATTTCCACTTGTTGAAGATACTTATTAGCTTCAAGGCACAGGTGTATAGAAAGTGATGAATAAGTAAGAAATCTTTCCAAATGTCAGTGCATAATATCCAGTAAGATGTATGTCATTTTCTCTAATCTACAATAATCATTATCTTTCCAAGAGGGCATCTACTGAGCTATTCTTGTTCCCACTGTGAATAAATTACATTTGATAATAGATCTCATTAGAGTAGAAGAAAAATCTCTGATTTCCCTATTTTTTCACTGTACTAAATATTTGTCTCTTTTATAAATATGAATTCTCTCACTCATCTGCTTCCTCTAGGTTTACAGAAAACTCAGTGTAATAGGCTCAGCTTTCCATGCAGCATCTCCTTGATCTCCTCCCTGAAAACACTGGGAATTCAAAGTCATGTGAGGCTCTGACCAGCCAGAGTTCCAGATGGGACATTGAAGTGGAACCAACCCTGTTCCTCCAGAACACCTTAGGGTTTCATCTCTAGGCCCTTACTGTCACGGTGATTCTGGTGATGGCAAGTGACTGGGGCACCAGTGTAGGAAAACAAGTATCTCACTGTATTGCTCCTTGTCTAATTCTCTTCACCATTTCAAATTAGTATGTCTTTTGGTAAAGAGAAAAAAATTTCGTTTTGAATTTGATTTGTTACAATAGTATCTTCTCTTTAGAGGTGTTATCTTTGTTTCACTGTCACCAACTCACTGCGTCAATGAAAAGTCTAGAGGACTAAATGGCAGTTAGAGGTCAGGAGAGGAATGATGAATAAGTCAAAATTTTACCTCTTTGTACATTGCAGAAGGGAATTTTTTTCCTCAGGCAAACAAGAGTATACTAATTTTAGAGGAGGTAGCATCTTACTCAAAAGCATGTAAATATATGGCAGATTTGGTTAATAGTACAAACACTTTGTCCTTGCTCACATTAACCATCTCTCACCTGAAAATATTTCTTCTCTCTTCTTCAAAGTGTGGCTGATAATTTATGTCATGAAGAAAAAAAAAAACTTCACTGGTTTTAATGTTCTTTCTATCACTCCCATCAGCGTCACCTCTATCAGTAATAAATAGAGTTATAAAAGAACTACACTTTCCCTCCTTTAACCCCTCACTCAGAATGTTGCTCACTTCCACCACAAAGGGGAGCAAAGGACATCTTGACTAGCTGTTACAGGTCTAAACAGTTCTGGAAAACATAAATCCAGTGAAATTGCACTGCCAGAGTCTTGGGCAATTTACAACATGTCTTCTTCTTTGCTGTAGTTGTTTCATTTGTTTTTTTTATTGACATAGATATGAGGAAAAAGAAATGATTTACATTGTCATGTGCAGTTTTGGGGAGGAAATGAATAATGATTAGGCTTAAATGCTGACTTGCACCTGGATCAAAAGAGATTGTGAGGAAGGTGATTTGTCATATTGATTTTTCTGTTCTTAAATTTTTATTAAATCACTCAATGATTTACTTATTTGTTTTTTATTTTGTTCAATAAGAATGCTCAATTTTATTTAGGTGCATATTATTTTAAACATTTTGGCAGCTCTTCATGGTAAAGCCTTATTCTTATTAAGTGGTTTTGTCAGTTGTTAAATAAATGTGGTTTGGTTGTGAAATAAATTATTTTATCAGCTAAGTAATTTGTCCTCATAATGTGTTAAGAAGAATCAGGACAGAAGCTGCTGCCTTTCCTCAATAATACATTTATTATTTATTTATAAATTAATTTTAAGGTAGAACAGTAGGAAACAGTAATTGTTTTGACGAAGATAGTACAGAGAATAATAAATAATATACTATACTATATTATATTCATGTTTAAATATATTTAAGCATATAAACAAATTTAAATGAAGTTATAGGAAGTTTGGCAACTAAGTTCATGAAGTTGCAAATGTGGGCTTATGTTGACAGCACTGTACAAACGGCTCAGTAAGGATTCATAACCTTGGTATATTAGTGTCTCATAGCTGTCTTCATGTATACTTGTGGTGGTATCTTGCTAAGTGGCGATCATTATTGTTATGTGTTTTTGTGTGCTGTCACAAGAATGTAAAAGCTTGAATTAGAGTAATAAATAAACATTAAATTTCTTGTTAAACTTGGCAAAAGTGAAAGTAAAATCAGGAATATGTTAGTCCATGTTTATGGAGATAATGCCATGAAGAAAATAGCAGTGTACAAATGGATTAAACATTTTTCTGAGGGGAAACCATTGCTGTTGAAGAGAGATCTGGATAGCTAGTAACTAGCAGAAATGATGAAAATATTGCAAAAATTCGTTGAATTGTGTGTCAGAATTATCAGCTGACTATGAGAAGCATAGCAGACCAAGTTAATATCAATAAAGAAACAGGTAAGAAAATCTTAACTGAAGATCTTGGCCAAGAACTTGTAGCTCTTGCATCACAACATCACACCAGCTCACATGGCACTACCTGTGAGGGAATTTTTTGGCCAGTAAACAAATAAGTATATTGGAACACCCTACTCACCTGATTTGGCCTCTAATAATTTTTTTCCTTACCAAAAGATAAAGGAAATATTGAAAGGAAGTCCTTTTGATGACATTCAGGACATCAAGGATAATATGACAACAGCTTTGATGGCCATTTCAGAAACAGAGTTCTCAAATCGCTTTGAAGGATGAAGTAAGCAATGGCGTTGGTACACAGCTTCCCAAGGGGAGTACTTCGAAGGTGACCATAGTGACGTTCAGCAATGAGGTATGCAGGAGTCTTTCTAGGATGAGTTTATGAACTTAATTGTAAGACTTCATATACTAATGTATTTCTACCGCTATCAGGTTTACATTAATAGAACACTTTTCTGTTTATTCTATACACATATGCATTTCAATTATGTGCCCTCCTTTAGAGCTATTAAGTGACTCCTAGCCACTGAAATTTTTGTCACATGGCATGTTTTATGATGGAGTTTAATTTCTTTAGCCGTATGGTGCTATGCGGTTTTTTCTGTATATGATGTGGGGGAAAAAGCACTTAATGTTTTAAATGTCATTTTAAATGATTCAATTTAATGGCTCTGTATTACGAATAATTTTGTGCCAGAATTACATGTTTGTCAAGGAATCGTGCTACAAAAAGACATATCCACATTTAAATGCATTGAAATGTTTCCTTTTCACAATGTTATTCGTGACAAATTGTTTTGTTCAGAATCCCAACAGTTAGGTATGCAAAGGCCATTACCATTTTCCAGTCTCTTGATTCCTTTTTTTCTGTAAACACCCTAAGATTATGAATTTAAACATTTATAATGGCTGATTTCTTTTTTCTATTTTCTTTAGCTTCAAGTTTGAGTAAAAGTTTTCTTTCTTGTGATGTTAGGTTTAAGCTTAAATTGAAAATACATTTCTGACTTCTGATACTTATAATGGCTTAGTGTTGACTTTTTCTATAGATAAAAATATGAAATGTTTTGATGTTACATAAAAAAAAATTTAACAATTGAGTTTGTTGATTCTAAGTAATATTTTTTATGATAAATGTGAAGATGTCTTTATAATAAAGAAAGGACCTTTCAAGAAGCCATTTTGTTCTTTGTAGTTAACAGGAATGGTAGTATAGATTTGCTTTACAGAAAGGGAAGAAAGGTAAGAGATGACTGAAAGATGACTAGATAATTCATTGAAAGTAAGTGAGTGAAAATGCAGAAATTAAATTAATACAAAATGGATATCTCAAATGTGAGCAGGAGGCCTGGAATGGTGGCTCACACCTCTAATCCTAGCACTTTGTAGGACAAGGTGGGTGGATTGCCTGAGCTCAAGAGCTTCAGACCAGCCTGAGCAAGAGTGAGACCACGTCTGTAAAATTAGCCAGGTATTGTGATGGGAGCCTGTAGTCCCAACCACTTGGGAGGCGGAGGCAAAAGGATTGCTTGAACCCAAAAGTTTGAGGTCGCTGTGAGCTGTAATGTCACAGCACTCTATCCAGGATAAAGTAAAAAGCACTCTATCCAGACAAAGTTAAACTCTGTCTTTAAAAAAAAAAAAAAGTGACCCGGTAAATAAAAAAGAAATAATGAAAGTTATAGATGCAGCTTTATTTATTTGATCTTCTGTACTCTATTACCCACTCCTAATTTTTGGAGATATTAGAACTTTGTAGTATTCTTCTTAGAAATTAGATTGTATTCAGTCCAATGGCACATGGGATGCTAACTATTTGACAGGTTATATTCAAAATAAACAAAAGACAAAACAAAAGCCATTATTTATATATGCCATCCTAAACTACTCTATTCATGTATTTTCTTTTCCCGAATACAAATCAAAGTCTGAAAAAAATACTTCAAATATAAATATCACTCATATACACATTTATGTTAAATGGTTATATTTTCTTATAGTTTTCTTCAGATTTTTAGCTAACTTTTTATTAAAATATGGCTAAAATCAATCACAATAATGGCCAATTCATGTAATTTTGTCATATAAGAAAAAGATATTTTTATAAATTGTCCAGAATTCCTTGGAATTAAATTCTTGATGTCACTTAACATAATTTGAAAAATGAGGAAAGATTATATAGAATTACATAATTAAATGGTGAAGAAAAATCTATTTATAGTATTTCTCATATGCATTGAAATACTTGCTAACTTTTCTTTGATGGCCTATCTAATAGCTTTCTTTTTGGTACACTTCATGCTAATATCAATCTGAGTTATGAAAAATGTGCTTAGTGATATTTGAATATTTTTATTTTCAATATCTCCTAAGGTTCTCCCAAAATTCTACTGGACAAATGCAGAATAAATTAAGTTATTCTCAGCTACCATTAAATGTCAATAATATATTACACCTAACACTTTTTAAATAATTATTTAAAGTTTGCATTTATGTTACTGAGATTATCCTAATTATAACATTAATACCATTATTACTAACAATAGTGATAAGAAAGTGATTACTAATACTGTTAAAAATGTTAATTATCATAACATAGTAATACTAAAAAAAAAATACAACAGAGATAGTATGTCTTTCCTGAAATGACACTAAAATTTAGGCTGTAACAAGTGGAATTTGACATTACAATAATAAATAAAAGTTTATCTTTCAGTCATACCTTATGTTTTATATTAATGGAAGACCAGTCAATAAATCTTAGAGAAAGGAAAGGGCTACACTTTGATTTTGTGGGGACTTAAATCATAATAGTGTAGTCTATTGAGAATGAAATGAAAATGGATAAGCAATATTTCTAAGCAAAGTAAAAATGAAGACTAATATATGCTATATTTTGAAAGAAAAAAAGTTTAAGAAATTGCTACAAACAGTCTTTGGTGAAGGTTATTCCTGGATGAAACAACACAATTAAAGATTAGCTGTTTCAGTAAATGGTAAAATCAATACCACATTTGTTTGCTAGGCACCAAAAGCTTTAACTCTATTTTAGAATAAAATTAAATGGATACTTTGGCATTCATTGGGAAAAATAATTTCAAAAATACTTTTCTATTAAGAATTTTGTTGCTTTGGTACACTCAATTAAGGGTCTAAACAAATTCACAATTCTAGGGAGCCAACCAATACCCTTTTCCAGAGATTGGAAATATTACAAAGCCACAAAATAAGCTCACTTTATACCTTTTAGTAAACGGAATATGTATGAGTTACTAAGAGATGCATACAAAATTACTTTGCTGAGTTGGATATGTAAATAAACATGATGAAGCTCAATAAGACAAAAACATCCAAGTTATAGATGCAGCTTTAATTTAAAATACATTTGCCTTTTAAAGACAGCCCACCTTCACAGACACAGAAGAAGAATTTACTTTTGTGGCCAAGTACATGGATCCAGATGAAAACAAACACACAAAGACACACATACGTGTAAATACGCACTGTTAATATGTACTTTTGCACATTACCATGTAATTAATTTTGATTATTTAATGATTAATGTATATTTTTCAGATGAAAAATGCCATAACATAATGAGTTTAATGACAACTTAGTTTTATCACCATGGATATTTCTTCAAAATAAGAAATATGAATCCATTTACTACTTGCTCAAGTGATTTTAACTTAGGTTGTATCCCAACATATCACATGGTCAATGGGAAAGTGGAAAATGAAATGAAGATATGTCCAATTGCATGTGTACTCTTATATGTAATAAAATCTAAAGTACAAGAAGAAATCTGTGGTATGTAATCTGGAAAAATTTGTCTGGTTGAGCTAGAAGCAATTTAGAAGTAATGGTATATTTTGTAGAGTTTCTACATAACTACCTCACTAAAGTGTAATATATGGTAAAGTTCAAATTTCTGGTTCTTACAACAGAGAGCAAAATAATTGGAAGTTAAATAAACTTTACTGTATCTCATTTTTCTTCAAATTTTCATCATCTCTAATGTCAATAAGAATTACATTCATAACCTCATGGAGATTTCCACATTAAAAGTATTGATTGGATACAACACTCATTACATAAGCTATTTTGCCCCTTAAGGCCAATTTATGAAATAAGTATCATTTTTACATATAAATTCAGTAAACCATAATGAACTCAATCCATACAATGCAACTCTTACACATCTTTACAAAGAGAAAATGAATTAATATACTTTTGTTTGGCAATGGTTTCTTTTATGGAAAAAAAAGGTTTCTTTTATACTTTTGTTTAACAATGGTTTCTTTTATTCATTTCATATTGCTTACATTAGAATTACATTATATTACTTACATTTTAATTACATTAGATTTTATTTTAAATTACATTTTTCCACAGTCTACTTTAATATTTCTTACATCCTTGAGTGTTAACTATATGCATCTATGTAGACATGTAGAAATCTAATACTGTCATAATCTTTCTCTGACAGATATTCCCAAAAATATGTTTACTCTTATCCTCTCAGCACTGCCTAAAAGTAACCAGAGCGATTCTCCTGCCCCTCACACACATGAAGTCAGGTAAAATAATAATATTAATATTATTGATATTATCAAAGTCTATACAAAAGGCTGAGAGGGGAATTTGGGACACAAGGGATGATGTGGTAATAATAGAGAAGGCCACAGCTAATGTGAAAAAATAAGATTGTTTTCAAAATACATATAGAAACAAATCTGGCAAAGCTAAAGCAGCAAAAAGAACTTGGAATCCAACTGTTATCAGAGTTTCTTTTTTAGTAGGTCCTTGGTATCAGGGATTCAAAGAATGAATCCACAGACTACATATCAGGGGTAATACAGAATCTATTTCACAGAAAAAACACCAGAGCTACTGGCAGAGGGAAAACTCAAGACAAAAAATCTCCTCTTTAGGTTCTTTGCTGAGGTGTATATGTATATAGCCCAACAAATGCATGGATACAATCGCTTCCATTCCCAGGCCTAGGAAACTTATATGAAATTGACCAGGCTGGGGAAATGGGGGGTTTTCCTGTTCATCCACAAGTGCACAGGGAGGGGAGAGAGGCTGGGGTGGAGACACCACAGCCCTCCCTGAGCTGGCAACCTGAGGTTTCCCTTCAGCAGTTGTTTGACCCCTTCAGTCACTGGAGCTTCCTGTAGCCCCTCCACCTCCAACCCACTGGTTCCTCTGCTGACTGGCCCCACACCAACACCCCCAGGGCAAAGAAGGCAGGTCCTCCTCTCAGCTCAGTTGTCCTGGCTGGACTGCCACTAAACCTATAGCAATTCTCCTTCTCCACGTAGAAACTCTAAATGCTGTTAGGACAAAAGGAAAAAGACTAGCTCTAACTGCTTCTTGCTGAATTGGGGGATGAGAGAAAGAGGCAATCAGGGTTTCTCCAGAGGGAAGGAAATCTAGGGGTCTGCAATACAATCAAGTCTTGGACTGGAACCATCTTTACTGCATGTGGCGTGATGACAGCAATTCTGGAAGACACAAATCTGATTAGCACATTAAAAGGCAACTTAGAACAGTGAGAGGAGGGGGTTAAGTAAAGTGTCATTGGTGTCAGGTTGTAAACAACAAAGTCGGTGATATTAATAGAAAACTATATTAACACTTTCCTTGCTGTCTTCTAAATAATAACTTCAAATTTTCTTTAGGCTCACAAGTGTACGTGAACTGTAGTTAATTCTTTTCATGGTCCATTTCTGTAGGCAATGGTGTGTTTCAGGAATTTACTCATGAATGGTGCATACGGGAATCTATTCCCATAACTTTAACAGCTGTAGAAGAAGACAAGATAACAGAAAAGGGACCTTCCTAACTTGGGGTCAGAGAAAGTGAATCAGAGGGAGAGTTTTGATGATAACTAGATCTTTAGGATAGAAAGGGTCTTTCGTGTAGAACGTGAAAATGTAGTTGAGAAGTTTTTAAGGATTTGTTAAAATTTAGCTAAAGAATAATGTTTTACTAATTGTGTAGTTTCTTGATTTAATAGTAAATTGTTAGTTAAAAATGGGCCTTCTATATAATAATTCAAGTGGGCTACAACAGAGTTTCTGAGGTAAACTTCTTATTCTAAGGCGAACAGTGAAAAGTAATTTAGTCTAAGGAAGATGAGTCTCTTGAATTAAATTTCTTAGCTGTCCTTTGACTTTATCATTCATTTTTTTTTCTACCTTCCCAGAGGATTGGGGCCTCCCAGAAAAATGTGGATGATTTTTATGCCCAGGGCTTTAGATATTCTGTGTAACAGCTGCTTTGAAGGCAGGCTGAATATCGCTTTGCAAACTCCAAGGGAGTTCCAGCCTGGGAATAATCTCATGTACTAAAGCTTCTACAACTTCATGGGCCTTTTCTGTTTTGCAATGGAAAGCTTCAATCCAATTAGTAAATATATCTACAAATACCAGCAAATATTATATGCCCTCATGACCTTAGGGAGATGAATGAAATCTATTTGTCAGTCTTCACTTGGATATTTTCCTTGTTTTTGTTGTGTACCTGGAGAAACTAGATAATGATTTTTTTTTAAACTTAATTTGGTCCTATTGAGGATATTTAGCTCTTCCCACCTGTCTCTTGGTAGCCCATATTTCAGGGTTAATTTCTGTCTCTAATAAGGGGAGGCATAGTAGAGGTTCTTGTCCCATATTCATAGAAATGATTGTCCCTGCTTTAGTTAGTATGTCCCTCCCCAAAGGGTGCACAGGCCTTTCCGGCATGATTGGAAAGGCATGAGACAGCAGTCAGTTCCCTTAATTGCAGCTTAAAAGTTGAGAGAAGAATTTGATAATTGGCTTTCCAGACACCTCCTGTATAGTTACAGATTTGGGGGATAGAAGACCAGGGTTAGAGAGGAGTACAGAGAAGGTTGCTGTAGTCTCCATAGGAAATTCTGTCCGCTGGCCCCCCACTATGAGGCAGACATAGGGCTCTTGAGGAGAACCATGAGAAGCTGCTCCGGCATTCTCAGTCCAGTTCAGGGGCTGCTGGAGTTACTGTCCCAAGAGGCCTTGGCCTCTGGGGACAGGCTGTCTTCCAGTGGTCACTGTTGCCTTCTGGACATGGTCCATGTGGCTTGTCCAGTAGGCATTGCTGCTGGGGGCAATATCTCTTGAAGTGGCCAGTCAGACTACATTGGAAGCACTTTTTCTCAGTTCTTCTAGCTTCCCTCTGCCCCTGAATGGTGCCTATTTGTCAAATTGCCACTGCTAGAGGATGTCATTCTTTCTTTATACCTTCTTTTTCTCTCTCCTCTTTCTCCTGATCTTGATTATAAAAGACAGTAGTGGCCATTTTAAGAAAGTTCTCCATGTTATGATCAGGGCCTAGTGCCTATTTCTGTAGTTTTCTTCGAATGTCTGGGGCTGCCTGAATCATAAATTTATCTTTTAAAGTAACTTGGTCCTCTAAGAAGTGAGGTGTCAACTGAGTGTGTTTTTTCATTGCCTTCCTGAGCTGCTCAAGAAAGGATGAGGGACTCTTGTTTTGCTTCTCGAGAACTTAATAATTCGTAGGATTCGTGGATTGATGTAAACCTTCCAGGATACATGTTAGAAAATGTTTATGCCACCTGTCGCCTTGCTTATCAGGGCCCCATTCAGGATCTTCAAAGTGAACTTCTTGTTTCCCCGTGAGTATCTGTCCCTTTCCTCAGAGGACATAGTGGTAAAAAGTATTGGACAAGGACTACAAATCACCCCATTTTCTAGCCTCATCTCAGACTTCATTTTTCTCATTCAAAGTTAAAGTTTGATCTAGTAGTGGCATTACATCTCTCCAAGAGAGGTCAATGGTTTGTTCTAACCCTTGAAGAACATCTGTGTACCTCTCTGGGTCATCAGAAAATTTTCCTAACTCAGCCTTAATTCGTTTTAAATCTGCCAAGAAAATGGAACTTATACTCACGCATTGCCCTTTTCATCACCCATAATCTCAACCAAAGAATACAAAGAGGGATACAGTTGCTTTCTGGAGGTCCCAAAAGGAACAGAAGAAACTTGAAATAAATTCCTTTTTGGGGTTTTCTAAAGGCATGGAGGAAGGTGCAGAAGAAGTAGGTGGCAGGTTAGAACTGGGTGGTAACAGCATCTCTCTCATGAA
This sequence comes from Perodicticus potto, assembly GCA_963574655.1. Classification (NCBI taxonomy): domain Eukaryota; kingdom Metazoa; phylum Chordata; class Mammalia; order Primates; family Lorisidae; genus Perodicticus; species Perodicticus potto. Next base: position 30,934 of record CAUYRH010066116.1, on the reverse strand, counting down.
TCTCTGTCATTTGGGAAAGTTATTACAGCCATAAAAACTTAATCTATCTGACAGGTTTTACACAGTTGGCTTATTTCTGAGAAAAAAAGAAAGCTTGTACATAGGTAATTCAGACCATTTCCCCTCTTGTTTACTATAATTTTGGGGTACCCTCTGGAGGTTATTTTTCACTATTAGAGAGTTGATACTAAGGCCAGGCCTGGGCGCAGAAAAATCCATACATTATTTTTTTTCAGTGTCTGGGGATCAAACGTGTCCCAATTTCAGAATACAGCTCAGTGGAGTGTTCTCATGGTGAGCGAATATATTACCCAACTGCGGGAAAAAATAAACATCCAGCATCTTAATCAATCCCACCCTCTGTGTTCCTGGGTCAAAGTGTCCTCTGACCAACTCATGAAACCTCCCAGCCAAACAGAACGAAGCATCCTTTCAATGCTTGGAGAAGAATTCCTGAGGTGAGTGGCCACCCAGCCCCTGTGCTTGTCTGGATTTAGCCACAATTACCAGGATAGCTCTTTGTACCCATGGGCTCCCCTGTGCTTATTACTTGCTGGCAGCACAGCCTGAGAAATCAGGTATCTGGGACTCTGGTCCCACCTGATCCAAGTTCTGCCCCATTCCGCACCTGCCATTGAGTATATATCTGTTAATCAAAGTGGGGATGAGCTCTATCCCAGCATGGTGCTTGCATGTGTAATCTTTTATAATTTTTGCAAGCTTTTTCTAAATTCCCAGTAACAAAGAAAAATAGACTTTCTATTATGATCAGGTCTTTTTTATTTAGAGACAGAGTCCCACTTTGTCACCCCCAGCAGAGTACCATGGCATCATAGGTCACAGTCTTCAATGCTATGTTTTCAACCTTCCTTTCTTCCCCCAAAGTTATCAAGGCAACAATAATTAAACTCAGTAACACATCAGGGTTGAGAAACACTTTGAAATTTTTGCATTATATTTAGTTAGAACTAGCCAAAGTCTTAAAGAAACCTGGAATTATTTTAAACCTTCCCATTTACACCAATAGACTAGAAAAAAAGTTAAATGTTCAGGGTCATTTTCCTTGCCTTTCTTCATCTTTAAAGGTTTTTCTTTCTTTTCTTTTTTATTTTAAAGAAAATATGGATGTAGTCTGGGGTTTAGGACCATTCTTGCCTTGTAGAGTTGCCCCCGACTGCCCATCCCAGGCTCCTGGTTGCCCAGAGAAGCTATGTAGGGAAATCATTTTGCCCTTTGTTTGGAGCAGAGCTGACTTCAACATGTTAACCATGTTAATACGATTCAACTTTTTTCTCAAACAGCAGAAAAGCTAATTGCATTTAATTTTGCAGTGAAAGGTAATAAAAAGGATTGTAAAACACACCTCCAACATCTGAAGCATACTTATAACATCTGAAAAATATCAGAATGAGCCAGCACAAACTTAACTAAATACACAAAGCGATCTTTTACCAACATTCAAACAAAGCATGCAAACTACAAGAAGAGAGAGAAAAGCAGCAAGAGTCTATAGAGATAAACAGAAGAAGTTTGGGACCATGAAAGAGAAGAGCAGATAGTGCAAGAGTTGGGAGAGAAGGCTCATGTTTTTCAGAAGACCCTCTGGTGTCCTGGGGTCAGAACAATTGTTTGGGACCCCAAGACTTCTGGGTTTTACCTCTTTGCTCAGCTCTCAACCAGAAGAAAGGAGTGGATACAGAGCATGTTCAACAGCCTTCTAACATTCCCTTCAGCTCCTTTTTGGAGCCAAGGGGAATTAGAAAGTTCATTCCCCAGCAGCCTCTTGCCTGTGACAGAGGTCAGCAGCCTCACTTGGGGGTGTCAAGTTCAGTCTTTGCTGGGGGCTACCCGCCCTGTATGATTACAACAGCAAGTTATTTTTCAAAGTTTCAATTCATATTGATAACCAAAGTATACTTAATTCTTAATATCATGAATTCTGAAAAATCTATAAAAAACTTGCTCTGACAGGAGTGTTCAAGGAACAGAAATATGTGATACCTTTCCTCACTCATTATAATGTTCACAGCCAAAACTCCTATAGCAAAAGACAAAGAAACAAACAAACAAAAAGCCTAGTAAGATTATCTAATCAAAGTTTTACATGGCACATGGGGTTTTGATATGAAGACCCAAAGACCAAGGAAAAACTATTTTTATGTTTAGGTTCAATGTAAAATGTATGGCCATAGACAGAGAAATATGGTTGGAGGAAGTGCATGACCCAGAGATGATAGACTGAGGGAGAAACCCCAGTGAAGCCTGTCTAGATCCTTCTGGGCCTCTCTATGAATCATTCTTTTCCCCTGGGTAAGGGGCAAGACCCCTTTAGAACGAGGGTCTTCAGGGGATTTAAGAGAGAGTAACCTTCCAAGGGTTCATGGCTTGCTTTCAGGGAGATTAGTTCTAGTTCATGACTCACTTTGGAGAAGAGGAATCCTGATTTCTATGACTTATTGTGAATGAGAAAAAAGCTGTGGGAGACAGGAAAGCAGAAGGTCAGAAAGAGATTTTGCTTCTGAGGCTCCTCCAGAGTCTTTCAGTTTAAAGTACTCAGCATGCCCAACACCATACTTTGGGGATATCATGTTTTGAGTTCTTATAGTATCAAATCTAAAAGGCATATTAATTCATGTGTTTTAAATGAATGAATAAAGTTATTTCAAAATAGGCACATTCATGTACTGTTACTAAAGTATGAACAGATGCAACACATGGTAAAAGTAATTTGATTTAAAACTGCTTTGACTCTTTGAACATGTAGTAAACCTATTAGAAATCAATTATGAGTAAATAGAAATTTTACGATACTTCAAATATTTCAAATAATACTATATTACTTTATATTTAAAATGTAGAAATAGAAGAAAAAAAAAGAATGTAACCAGTATACTGGTGTAGAAGTAGACATTAAAAAATATATACTCACATATACATGGGTCATTGTGAAATGAGATGCTTAAAAGCCAGGAAATGTAAAATCTGCACATACAGAAATAAATGATGTCCTCTCAGCAACACTGATAAGCCACGCAAGTTGAAACTTGCATGAGTAAATCAGGTTTTGTTACCTGGAAATAAAATAATGAACCATAACACAATCTGCCTCAAAATTTTTGGAGTGACCTATGTACATACACACACACACACAAATAATAATAATAATAAAAATTTAATGATAAAGGAAAATCTTTCCAAACAATGTTAAGAGAAAAAAAAGACAAAATTTTGTGTAGAGTAACATGCACAATTTTGTTATTTCATGCATACATAGATCCATATATTGAAATCTAGGGTGTACTGCTAGCCATAAATAAAATGTAGTGGCATTTTAGTTCTGAGTTGTTTGGTAAATTAGCTTACCCATTCTCTTGGCCATCTTTTATATTATGTCTAATTTTTTTTAATATTCATATTTTGTAATTATATAACTCTAATTATAGTTTTTTCTATCTTTACTTAAATATTTATTAATGTACTTTTTATGTTTTGAGAACATTTCTAACCCTATACTGGTGAACAGGATGAATAAAATATTTATCATTATAGAACTCACATCCAAGGATGAAAGTCCAAAATATCACTTTTTATAAGGGCCAAATAGCAAATACTTTTGTTGCATAATTTCCTTTGTTTCTCCCTCCCTGAAAAATATTTATAAATGTAAAAGCTATTCCTAGTTCATGGACCGTACGAAATAGGCTTTAGTCTAGATTTGGCCTGGTAGGCCATAGCATGTCAGAGCTCGATGGTGTCCTAAAAATTACTTCGATTGTGATTATAAGGATATACACTTATTGGTGAAAGGTCAAACAGATCAGACATTCTAAAAATAGCAGAAAAGTCTCAAAAAGCGAACACCAGACTTATTTGTCCAGTAAGACTTTAAATTATACTAATGTCAATCAGATAAATGAAATATTTGATAAGTGATATGCATTTAAAATCTAACCTTATATTAAAAAGAATACAACTTTTTTTATGATTTTACTATTCACAAACATTTCTATGAATAGAACTAATATAAAATTGCTGTTTGTGGAGTTTGTTACTAAAAATTGTTCATCAGAAATTATATGTGGGAATTAGTTGACAAGTACAAAGCAATTTTATCACCTGCATTTTAACTATCACATTCAGTATAATCTTAAAAATAGGAATAAAAATCCAGTTTTAAAAATTTCTTCTCATATAAAATTATAAAATAATTATTTTAATAAGTTACATTTCTTTATGTCGCAGTCAAAGAATCATATGCTTTCATGCTCACACACACAAATATAAGTATTTTGTGTTTGGAATTTTACTTTATAATAGGGGTTTAATTAATTTAATTTAAGTCAGATTCTATATTGGCTATCCTCCATTCTCAAATAAATGATACTGGTGAAATTAAGATAAAGAAAAAAGAAAGAAAAATGATAGACTTCTAATTTTGGTTATTCTACATATATTTATATATTTTTAAGATATCTATTTTTCTGTAGTTTCACAGAAATGGTTATATTTTATTTACCTAGTCAGTTTGCCAATCAAAATCAGTGAGAAGCAAAAAGTTGTCTAATATGCATTCAGTAATAAGATTTCACAAATTATCTAATCTATAAAAATATCTAATCCTTATTGTGTGCTTATTTTTCTGAATCCCTCTTGTGTTATGGCTCTTTTCTCATTTAACCTATTCACTAATTTAAACTTATCGATATTCTGAATAGCATTTGTAAAACATCAGTTGTAGTATTTTAGGTATTGAAGACATTGTCACAAAAATTTACTGTTTTAGAATCAAACATAATTTTCTAGTGAGTGATAATTTGGATTGAGAATAAAAATCATCAACAACTTTCATGTGTAAGTGGAAACTTTTATATCAATTTTTATGTTTAGTTCATAAAAAACAGCTGCTTCTCTGGGTCAGAATAAATAAGATCATCCAACGACAAGTTCAAGCTTGTTTCTTTTTATCTCAATATTTTATTATGTGGTTGAATTTTTTTCCCCCAAATAATGGGGTTTTGTTATAATTAGTTTAATATCCTTCCTTGAAGCTGTCTACTGACCTCAAGAGGGATGGAATTACAAGAAAGTTCAGAGACAAAGAGCCATTATGTGAAAAAGGATATCAGCTAACGAGTCTCAAGTGTTTAAAAAATACCTACTACTATGAAATTTATGAAGTCAGATTCTTTTTTAGATTTCTTTTTTTTTTTCAGTTGACATTGAAAAGGAAAGAGTTCAGTTCAAGAGACTCCAGAAATTATCCTTGTGACTCTTGATTTCTAAATAGAACCAGTTTTAAAATGAAAATTGCATTTGTTTTTCCAACAATGCTGTGCCAGACATTTTTCTAGGACAAGGCTACACATCAGGAAACAAGAAAAAGTGGTTTTTCATCTTGCAGGACTTATATTCTAATGTACATAGGAAAGAAAAGGGAAGGAAAGATACAACAAATAAATGTATAATTAAAAAATTGGTTTAAAGAGAAATACTAAGAGAAAGTATATACATGTATGAACATATGGAAAGCCTAATGATAGGTCAGTAATTCTTCACTGAATCATTGATATTTCAGCTTAGACCTGAATGCCAGGAGAAGCCAGCCATGACAGGATATCCAGAGTGAAGGAACTGTCAATGAAAATGCCTCAAGGCAGAAAAATGAATCTTGCAATATTTTAGAAGTAGAAAATCCTGGGAAGTTTCAGGTCAATGGTGAAAGTTAAGAGTGGTATGTTGCATAGTATTCCATGGTATACATGTACCACAATTCTATGCAGCCTTAAAGAAAGATGGAGACTTTACCTCTTTTGTGTTTACATGGATGGAGCTGGAACATATTCTTCTTAGCAACGTATCTCAAGAATGGAAGAAAAAGTATCCAATGTACTCAGCCCTAATATAGAGCTAATTTATAGCTTTCATATGAAGGCTAAAACCCAATTATAGCACAAGAATACAGGGAAAAGGGAGAGGGGGGGAGGGGAGGGGGAAGGATGTGTGGAGGGAGGGCAATTGGTGGGATCACACCTACGGTGTGCATCTTAGCAGGGTACTGGTGAGGTGTGCATCTTAGCAGGGTACTGGTGAAACTTACTAAACATAGAATACCAATGTCTTCATATAGTGATTAAGAAAATGCCACAAAGGCTATGTTTAACAGTACAATCAAAATATTTCTGATTGTATATGAAGTCAGCACATTGTGCCCCATGATTGCACCAATGTACACAATTATGATTTAATAAAATTATAAAAAAAAAAAAATTTAGACATGATTTCACTCTGTTGCCCAGGCTAGACATCATAGCTCACTGTAACCTCCAACAATCCTCTTGCCTCATGCTCCTAAGTAGCTGGGAACTGTGGTTGTGTGCCACCACAGGCTGGCTGATTTTTAATTTTTTGTAGCGATAAGGTCTTGCTGTGTTGCCCAGGGTGGCCTCAAACTCCTGGGCTCAAGCGATCCTGCTGCCTTAGCCTCCCAAAGTGCTAGGATTACAGGTGTGAGCCGCCCTGCAGGCCTCTGCTTAAGTTTTGCTTAATTTTGCAGTCTTTCTTATTGTAAATAATGTCTCCAATGGTTTTCTAGTGGTTTTCGCCCAATTTCTCACTTTAATAAACAATTTAAAGTGAGCTTTAATATTGATTAGTAGCTTTAACATTGATTACCCACACCAAGTTAACTCCTCTCTTTTAACATACTTTTCATGACAGATGTATAAGAGAAATGTATAAGAAACCTTAACTTCTAGAAAATAAACTAAAGAGAAATTAAAACAGAGATGAATTAAGATTAGAAGCAGTGATAAAAAAATTGCATGGTTCTTATAGCATGCTAGATAAGGAGGCTACGTTTCCAAATATTGGAAAGGTAAGAAAGATCTCCCTTAATTTTATCAAGCTTGTTTATCCATCATAAGAAAAGATGCATAATTACAAACATTTTTTTTGGTAGTGCTATGAAAAAGAAGAAATAAAATCTTAGTGATAAACTATCATTTAAAGTCTAATTTCACATGACATTTTCCTGCTACATAAAGAATTATATTTTCTGAGAATACAATCTATTCATTGAAACATTTAAGTTATTAAGCAGTGGAACAAAACAATGGTGCTATTATATAGGATTCAGAATTGACAGATGAGTGCTAATCTTTTGGCAAACACAGACTTTGATAAGACTTGCCTGTTAACCTACAAGCAAAGCTCAGTGAAGGCGGGACAATGTGCTGGTGACCATAAAAAGCTTCAAGATGCTGTAAATATTTTGAACATGAGATTCTGTCCATCCATCCATTCACCCACCCACCCACCCATCCATGAACCTGCCCACCATCCATTCACCCACCCACCCACCCATCCATGAACCTGCCCATATTTTTCTATTTAAAAAATAAATTACCAACAATAATTATCTATGATTTTACTTTTATAATAATAAACCTAGTTTTCTAGCCAAAGTCATTGTTATTTTTTTCTATTTAGAAACACACATGAATCGTCGGGTAAGGTACATAATAAGTGCTCTCTAAATATTGTAGGAACAAATGCCAAGTAGAAATGAGACAGATAGATTGTTAACTCATGTTATCAACTATTTTAAAATAGTTTGCTTCTAAAATTTCCCCGTATAGTTCCATTTAATCATTATATAAAATGAATCTGCCTGTGAGAGCCTGTTTTGGAAGGAATTTTACATCTCCTTTTTGATGGTACAGAGCCATGCAGACTAAATAATAACACAGTTAGTGAATTTGTGGCTGTTTGAACAACAGCCACAGAGTTTTGATTAATTGATTTCTATCAAACTGGAGTGGTGTCTCCAGTGACATGCCCAAAGCGTCCACGCTAGATACTTCTTCCTTGTAGTTTACATGAATAATTTGAACAAAAAACTTAGAAAAATACATCATGTTTGTAAAGTTCGCAGAACGGTGAGAAATATATTGAAACATGGGACCCCTCAAATCACTATGAGACAAATCAAAGCAGTGATGTTTAATGGTCACAAGTGTGCATACACACATCCTATACATGATATGTTCACATGGCAATCTTATATTTTGGTTTGCAGTATTAACTGCAATTATGTATATGAAGAGTACCTCTTTTTAAAAAGAATCTGAGCTTCTACCCTAATAAAAACTGAAAACAGAAATATTTTTGAACAAATGTTTGTCAATTTTGTAATTGTTGTAATTGTTTATAACAGTAAAATTTTAAAAGAAGTAAATACCCAAATGATGTTCTCATTTTTTAAAATTTTTAATTAATTAATTTCTTTTTTGAAATGTAAATTTATTTCAGGTTAATGTCAGGGTACAAACAACCAGGTGAAAATATATGATTTTGTTAGGCAAAATCCCTCTCGTGGTTATGTCCCACACAAAAAACATATACCAGACACCTCCACCCCATTACCATGTAGTGAGAGCACCCCAACTCCTGCCCCTCCCTCATTACTCTTTCCCCCAAGTTGAATTGAAATGAGCTTATCTTCTATGTGGACATGGATCAGATTGTCTACTGATGTCATATTAGTATTAAGTACTTTGGATAATTGCTTTACCATTCTTGTGATACTTTACTAAGAAGAACGTGTTTTAACTCCATCCAGTATATTACAAAAGATGTGACGTCCCCATCTTTTTTTATGACTGAATAGTATTCTATGATATGCATGTACCACAATTTGTTAATCCATTCCTGAGTTGATGGGCATTTAGGTTATTTTCGTGTCTTGGAAATTGTAAATTGAGCTGCGATAAACAATCCAGTGCAGATGTCCTTATGGTAAAACGATTTTTTTTTCCTTCTGAGAAGATACCTAGTGGTGGGATTGTGGGGTCAAATGGAAGATCTAATTTGAGATCTTTGAGGATTCTCCATATTTCTTTCCAAAGAGGCTGTATTAGCTTGTAATCCTACCAACAGTGTACAGGTGTTCCCTTTTCACCACATCTGCGCTAGCTTCTGCAGCATTGGGACTTTGTAATATGGGACCATTCTCATTTTAAAAATTTAAGCTTAAAGGACCCATGATTGGCCTTTGGTAGAAATCGCGTTCTGAGAAATTAAACATGAATCCTCAGTGGAGAGTGATGGTATGGAGATAATAAATGTAAAGTATTTGCCTCTGTATTAACAATTCGAACACTTTTATGATTAGCTGTACATGCAGATGTACACACACGTACAAAGATGGTGAGAATGGTTGCTGCCTCAGACCTCTTATGATATTTGAAGACATCTCATGGGAAGAAAGATGACTTTTTTTTCTGGTTTCAAAGGGTTGAAATAGGGCAAACCTGTGGAAATTACTAAATGTAAATTTTCATCCAATATAGAATTTCTGAGATATTGGCTTACTTAGTTCTTTATTCCTGTGAATATTAATACAGAGTGTCAATGATCATGTATCACAAATATTGTATAAGGGAGATTTATGTTGAGTGAGGATTCTTATTATATCTTCTATTCATTTAAAGCTCTGTAGCTTTTTAAACAAGTTTCCATCATTCAGTTATATTTTATCTACCTTAATTATTAATTATTTTTCCATGTTCTTCATGCACATATCATATTAAGAAGTACATATTTTTCTATACTGCTTTGTCTTCAACACTTGTTATTGGAACAGGATGAGTGGTCTCTTCATTTTCATAGCTAGAAAGTTTTTAACATCATTGCAGTCTGGGTTTCAAAGGTCTGTTACAAATGAATCTGAGTTTTGGATGAACCTGATAAGATGGATGTTGTCCAAAGAAATCCGATATGATCTTCTTTTCATGAGATGGGCTGTGGTGTCTCAAATGCCTGGTCTGGCCAATGGTTTGGAACTTGGAGCCAAAGAAGGTGGAGACAATTAGCAGGGGTAAATCTTCAGGGTTTCCAAGGTCAGTACACAAGGTAAACAGTCCGGGAACAGGTGCCAAAACCAAATGGAACAAAACAAGGAGGGGAACCAATTCTCAAAGCCAAGAGGACAGAAAGCAGGAGCAGATGATTTCTGAAATGAGTTCAAGCAATGGAATGAAGACAAGAGTGAGAGAATTCTCTAATCCAGATTTCACATTGTGTTCTATCTACAGACTCAGTGAGTGTGGCAGTGGCTAGGAGAGGCTGATATTGTAATTTACACAAAACTGATATCCTCAGGCAACATTAATTAATTAAAATATATTAAATGATTGCATCTTAAGAGCAAAGCACTTTGCTAAGTACAATGAAAAGTACAAGAAAAAAATAGGCATAGATTTTGTTCCCAAAGGGCTTACTTTCTTTCTTTCTTTTTTTTTTTTTTTGAGACACAGCCTCAAGCTGTCACCCTGGATAGAGTGCTGTGGCCTCACAGCTCACAGTAACCTCCAATTCCTGGGCTCAAGCGAGTCTCCTGCCTCCCCCTCCCAAGTAGCTGGGACTACAGGCGTCCGCCACAATGCCCAGCCATTTTTTAGTTGCAGCCATCATTGTTGTTTGGCGGGCCCGGGCTGGATTCGAACCCACCAGCTCAGGTGTATGTGGCTGGCACCTTAGCCCGTTGAGCCACAGGCACCAAGCCAAGGGCTTACTTTCTAATGGACTGGAAAAGTATGAATAGAAATAGCATAAAAGTACGAAAATATATAATTTACATAAATTAAGAGGAAAGAGAAAATGAACTCATTTTTACCTGTTTAGGTAAATAAGGAAGTGGGCGCATATGAGAGGAAGAATGGAAATAATTTGAAAAAAAAATTTTAAAACTTCTCAAAACACCTTATACCGTTTTTTAACTTTTTAGTTCAGTACAATTCTACTCTCGAAGGGAATGTAATTTATAAAAGGAAATACACAAAATAACAGTTCATAAGGCTTTAGTGTTAAGAGGGGACTAGAAGTCAACCAATCTATACTGTCTGCTTGACAAGTGAAGCCCAGTGTGGTCAAAGAACTCACCCAAATGACCCAGCAGTTCTATTTTTTGGCATTTTATTTTCATTCACAGAGTTGATGTGAATCTGTATTAACTCGTGGTAAACTGCTTTCTGCTAAACATTTGCGTATTTTCATTAAATTACACATGAATCAATTTGATAGATCTGGTGTTTGTTTACCACCTGAGAGCATTCAGACTGATAAAGTTGTTCAAACTGATGTGTAAAAATTTACACAACTCTCAGGACATGTGATGGTTGACTCATGTTTCACATACTCACAGAGTGTGAAAATACCTTTTGGATTTCATTATTATTTCTTTTGGTGCATTCCTCAAAATGTAGTATTAGGTAGGACACACGTTATTATAAATACTGAGTCTATCTGATCAAACATTGGTGTGCATCATGCCAGCCATCTCCTTTCTACAGCCTTTAGATCAAGTCATTACTAAAAAATGAATGCTCAAATGTTTTTTATTGTCATTTAATGCTAGCTTTATAAACTGATCTTGAAGCTTGCATTCGTCTATAATATCTTCCACATTTCCTTTTAAGGGTCGTTGAGAGAACCAAAATTGTAAAATATGATTTATGGATGCTCGATGGTTTTCATTTTATGATGTCTAATCTTATTTATAACATTTTTGTAATGAACTTAAGAGAACAAATAGCATCATTTTGCCTAGGTTTAGATGAGAAATCTAAGACATAGAAAGGTCACAGCATATTAGTGATAGAAACATCCAAAAAAGACAGCTAAAGATTAATGACAAGCTTTTTTATTCTAGAAGCTTTTTCTTTTCCAATAAGTATGATATTGATAAAATTCAATGATGACAAATTCATTTTAGTTATGTAAATAATTATTTGTAGTTCCAAAAAGATGTTAAAGGAAAAGGGTTATTAATATTATGGCTATATCTGCCAATTCAAAATAATCTTGGCATTAAAGTTGTGTTGTTTTTTTTTTAAGTAATTTTCTTAGACGACACTACAATATTCAAAAACATATGGTGTTTACAATTTCTCCCACAGGCTATTTTTCCAAAATGACTTCACTGATAGGCAATCACAGAATTTTCAGAATAGATTTTCATTATTTAATTTTACTTCTTCCACCCTTTTTCTGATTCTTAACCCTTTCCTACTATCATATCATCCATTCACCAAGATGGGAAATGAATTTATTATGCTGTGAGAATAGTTAAAATTGCATGCAAAACAGGAACAAGTTATTTTATTTATATGTGCAAATATATAACATATACTGTATGTGGATATTATGTATACATGTACCTTATTAATTCTGTATATATTCTACGTAAAACTTAAATCTATAAATTGGTATTTGTTCAAGAATATAGAACCTTTGTCACTTGTGCAATTCTAGCATACCATTTTAGCCATGACTACTACTTAGAGAAATAGAGACGTTTAATTCATATAGTAGTTCCATTTTGACAGACTTTAAGCCATAGGCCACATACAATGCCAGCCTGGGATCTACAGCATTCTAATCAGTTAATGTGTGTGGAGTAAGTGCTTTACTGGGAATTAGGAAATAGCAATTTCTAGTTAAGCTTTTGTGAGCACATACTATATCTTAGGGGCTTGAAAGATAAAACAAAGAAAAGATGAACTAATGTCTTTTTGAATAACCTGTATTGCACTGGGAAGCATTGTCCAAAGTGAACTATCACAAGAATGGAAAACAAACACCACATGTGTTCCCTATTAAATTGGAACTAATCAATCAACACTCATGTACACAGATGGAAATAAAACTCAATAGAAATCAAGCAGGTGGGAGGGGGCAGAAGGAGAAGGAAACAGGTGCAATGTACACTGGGTGATCGGAACACTTATAACTTTGACTCAAAGTGTACAAAAACAATTCATGTAGCTAAAATATTTGACCTCCATAATATACTGAAATAAAAAAGAAATATATCATCATTAATTCTTATTTTAATGCTTCTGCAAGTTAGACATTGTTGTGGACTAAGTCACATGAAAATAGAGACATTTGACCCATATGATACCAATAAGAAGTGCTAGACCAGAATTTGAACCTAGATATGTCTTGCTCCAAAGATCCGATAAAGGAGATGATGAATGATAAGCTTGAGTTGGCTATGGTGGTGACGCATTAAGGCAGAATGTTGACCTTTTCTATAGCACCTATATTGATGACTAGAGTGCTGTCTTAGCCTAGTGGTGATTAGAGGGCTGGCAGATGATGTAATTGTATGCAGATGGTCTGTCCAATTGTCAGTGAAGTGGAAAGGAACAGAATGCAATTATTAAGAGCACTATTCCTGGAGTCATTCAGATCTAAGCTGGTCTTCAAGTTATGCCCCATTCTAGTTGCACAATCATGGGCAATTATTTACCTTTAATAAGTTTCAATATTCTCATTAGCAAAATGGGCCTAGCATCAGCATGTCACAGTGTAACTTATTAAAATTTTTTGAGATAATTCACTTGATGTCTACTGTAAATGCTGGTTGTCATATATTAAGCACTATAAAGGTGTATTGTTATTATGAAATTAAAGAGTTATAATATTCACTTATATATATTCATTTAGTTATTTTATTATAACAAAAAAATTGTTGGTGTAAAATATTACTAAATGGGTACAGGAGCCCACCAAATTGTCCTGAAAGGTAACAGTCAGAGTGTTCAGGTTTGGAATGATAAGAATGGCAAATGACAGACCATAGCTTAAAATACACATTTTTTTTTATTGTTGGGGATTCATTGAGGGTACAAGAAACCAGGTTACACTGACTGCATTTGTTAGGTAAAGACCCTCTTACAATTCTGTCATGCCCCCGAAAGGTGTGGCACACACCAAGACCCCACCCACATCCCTCCTTCTTTCTCTCTCCTCTCCTCTTCCCCCACTTCCACCATGTCATTAATTGTCCTAATATCAAAATTGAGTACAGAGGATTCATGCTTCTCCATTCTTGTGATGTTTTACTAAGAATAATGTGTTCCACTTCCATCCAGGTTAATACAAAGGCTGTAAAGTCTCCATTTTTTTAATGGCTGAATAGTATTCCATGGTGTACATATACCACAGCTTGTTAATCCATTCCTGGGTTGGTGGGCATTTAGACTATTTCCACATTTTGGCAATTGTAAATTGAGCTGCAATAAATAGTCTAGTGCAAGTGTCCTTATGATAAAAGGATTTCTTTCTTTCTGGGTAGATGCCCAGTAATGGGATTGCAGGATCAAATGGGAGGTCTATAAAATACCCATTGTGTGCTTTATTCAAATGATAGAAACAGTCAATTGCTGCTTGTAGCAGCTCTGCCTAGTGACCTAGTACAATGGACAATTGCTTGGTATTCTAGGGCAGTTGGAAGGGAACTAAAACTTAATGAAAGTGTTCATATTAAACATGTACAGTGCTCTTCCCCTTTTTAATGAGGAACCTGAGCTTCAGTTAGATTGAATAACCTGCCCAAAATTTTGTGGGTGACAGAGCCAGGATTCACCCTCCCCATTTAATCTGCCTCAAAGCCCGTGTTTTCCTCACATCTTCAGGTGTATGATTTAACAATTGGAAAGGACCAAGAAACCAGGAGTAATCTAGTCCTAATCCTGCCACTGATATGCTATGTGACCTTGGCCAAGTCCTTTCACTTGTCTGAACCCCAATTTCCTTTCTTTTAAAAAAATCAAGATTTATAATTGACAGTGGTGTTTAAATCTGTTGCTAGCTATGGCTTTTTTATAAAGGGATAAAGACTGAAGAAATTTTACATGATTATATGTAGCTTTTAAGAGGTGTTGAATAAATTAAACAGTGTGGAAACTTATGTTAGAGAAGAATTTACAAATTCAGGGATTTTTTAAATCTGAAATTGTTAAGGGGGTGCAGATGTTTTTGTTACATGCATAGCTTTTATAAGGCTTAAGTAAGGGCTGTAAGTATTCCCATCCCCTGAGAATAGTGTTCATTACACCTGTTAGGAAAGATTTTGTCCCTCCTCTTCTTCCCTCCCCTTTCCTTGATTTTCAATGACTTTTCCTTTTTTCTGTGTCCATTTGGACTCATCAATTATTTCCAAATTATTAGAGAGTACATTTAGTGCTTGTTTTGAGATACTTCACTTGGGTAATGGTCTCCAATTCCTCAGCAGTCCAACTACTGGATGTCTAACCAAGGGAAAGAAGTCATTGCATCAAAAAGACGCCAGCATTGGAATGTTTATTGTGGCACAATTCACAATCGCAAAGATATGGAATCCACCCAAGTGCCCATCAATTCATCAGTGGATTAACAAAATGTGGCATATATATACTGTATATCATAGAGTCCTACTAAGCCATAAAGCAAAGAATATTAATGTCCTTTGTAGAAATTTGGAATGGAGCCATGACTTTTAAAGTGAACTCTTGTTGAAGGCTCCCTACGTCTCCCAGCCAAGGAAAGTTTCCAAAAGAAACCGTCTGCGTGGTCTGGGTAGGCAGCAGGTGCAGGTGAATTAATCCCCATTGGACCTTCAGTCAGTATGGGACCTTTTGCCTGCCATGACACAATTGTGAGGCACATTTCACCCTCTCTTCCGAGGATCTCAGGCAGATGGAGCTCCATTTGTCCATACATAATCCCCTCACTAACACCCTTACTGGTTTCCTTCTTTCTCCGTTCCACTCTATTCTCCTCTCAGTGCTTCCTAAGTTGCTTCATGTAAAACGCACCAAAATTCAGATCTGCTTCTAGAAGAAAGTCAACTAAGATAAAACCCATTAAATACAACAGATTGAAATAGTAGAAGCATCCTGGCAAGCTTGGTGATCTTGTTTTTCTGAGGAGGCCTCAAGGAACTACTTTTAAACTGGCTTGCATTGAACATGGTGTGGAAATTTCCAGAATGGATCATCCCTGGGGCCTACCTGATCGAAGTGCTATCATTTTGTGGGGTTTTGTTATTCATTTAAATTCTTAGAACTCGTCTTTAGTAACCAGAAGAAGCCTGCAAGGTGATAGTGGTTATATAAACTGAATTAGTCCTTTCAGATTTTCTTATGGTATATAAATTGTTATCTTTTCAATTAAAAAATATGTGGAATGTTTGCTACTTGCAAGCTATTCCCTTAATAAAATCAGTTAAGATTTCTGGGCTTTATCTGGAAAAATACATTAACTTTTTAATAAAAAAGAGAAAAAAATGAGACCAGATGGATTTCTTTTAGTTCCAAGTTGTATGATTTTAAAACTCTTCAGGATATCCAATTTTGATATTTTTAATATACTTTTTTAACATTTATTTTCTAATTTTAACATCAGTCTGTGTTCATCATGGAAAATTTGGGAATTACGGGCAATGTTGAAGAAAATAAAAGTAATGTTTTTCCTTCTATTCTTAGATTTTATTTGCATATATAGCTGTAAACCCATGCATATAAATAAACTATATATACATAAATGTACACTGAAAAAATTTAAATCATACTCATAAATAGTTTTATATCATTTATATCACCCTTATATGAAAATAGTTGTAAAAATCATTGCTTATATCATTTATATCACCATTACAAGATAATAGTTGCAAAAATCATCACTGATTTAAAATATATTCCTAGACATTGACTTACTGGTTCCAAAGGTAGGAGCAATTTTACGTCTCTCAGTCTCTCTTTCAATTTTTTTCTTTGGAAAATGTAAGCATATTTCAGCTAGAAGTAGATGAGGGTGACTTTATTTCTTTTTCTTATTTTTTTCTCCATCATTTTAATAGCACTGAAGAAAAAGATTGAAAAGTGAAACTTGTCATTAGCCGGGGTTTAGAAGCCATCCCCACCATTTTCGAGAACTCTGTATTCTGAAACAGTCACCGTGAGCACTGCCCAGAGCTTACCTCACTTTGCCTTTTCTGTTGATGCAGGCTGTCGTTTAGATTTTTTGTTCTCTTCTAGGGAGGAGCCAATTGGGCTTAACAGCATAAAATCATTAATGGGCTGGTAGAATCATGGTGAATTTTCTTATTCACGCAGTTTGTTCATTCCAGGTGGAGGCTGAGTTGACACACATACTTTGTGACATAGAAGAAAGAGAAAGGGGAAGGAAAGTATGACACTTCATTCTTGGCAAAACAAACAAAAAAATGTAACTTAGTGTTTCAATAGCAGGTGGCTGAACATAAACCACAACTACGGAGTTAAAAGAAATTTCCTCCACTCTTTAGAAAAAATACCTATATCTCATTTGGATGTTTTTTTTTTTATTGCGGTATTATACAAGGGAAGTGGTACTTAAAAAGCCATAATCCATTGCTAAAGGCATTAGTTTCCTTTTACAGTTCAGGTGCAAATGCAATATGCTGTGAAAGACATGTCACATTCCTTAACGTTTCTTCTAATAAACAGGGTGGGATTATGGTCCGTGAGAATTTTGAATCCTAGAAATTTCCAATTAGACATTGCAGTGAAGACAGAGATTTAGAACCAGAGCAGGGATTCAAAACCCAGTTAACAATGTCCATTATTCAAGGAGATACTTTCCTACATGAGAATTAACATTCAATGATTCTCTCCTCTTAGTTAGGTACTTAAGGAGCGGTTGCAGTGAATGAAACACTATTTTGGAGTATCTGAAAGCACTTGAACTTTTGGGCAAGAAATTTAATAGCCACCTTTTCAGAGACCTCAGAGATTTTTCAGCAGTTGGGTGAGAACCTGTGGGCGCATATCCTAAGGTTAGGGATGCCTGACAAGCCCCAAGTACCATCCTCTAAAGCTCAGTGTTTTGCTCCTCCGCACACTCCTTCCCTCTGTCTGCTCTGTTCATGTGTGTGGGAGAGGCCGGCCCAGTGTGGCTGATCTTTCCCAGCTGTGGCCTCTCCAGTCACCCTCATTTCCTTCTCCGTAGCTCATTGGGACCCAAGCAGTGGCAAAATTGCTGACTGGTGAGTGTGTCCTGCCACGAAAGCCATAGGCAAGATGTGAGCACAACCAAAGGAGCATGAAGGATGGAAAACGCCATCTGGACCATGCAATTCAAATCACATAATCTCCTTTTTCATTAAAAAAAAAAAATCAGCTATGGAGCCTTTTGTTGTTCTCTGCTGTGGCCAGAAACCCCTTAGGTTGCAGTCCTCTGTTACTGAAAGAAAAAGTCTGAAGAGACTCCAGACCATGTATTGTCTTCTTCTCAAATTTTGGGTACAGGATCCCTCCCACTACTGCCTCCCCATCTCTGTGGGCCTCTCTCCAGTTTGGAACATAGAAAGTGGCTTCTAACTATATGTCTGTCATCAATTTCCCCCAGAGGGCTCATTGTACTCCTTGGGGTTTGTTTTTCAGTTGTGGGTAGATGGGGAGAGCTGGTTTGCTGTTTAGATATAGCCAATAACCCAAGAATGATCAGGGAGTTCCTGAGAGTTCATGTCCATATCAATGAAAAGTAGTCATAATACTTCTTTCTGATTCTTAACCAGTTTAAGTTGTTTGTTGGCCTTTAGTCTGTAATGAAGAGCCATACAGTTAGGTTGGTCTGTCTTGATAGTAGCATTTTATAGCGAACAGGGGATGTGGTTGCTTTATTTAAATCAACAGTCAACATGTATTATTCCCTAGCAATGAGGATAGTTAGATAGTAGTTTTCTCAGGGATTTGGGTCCATCTCAAATAGCATTCCTCTCTGTTGAGAGAGGTCAGAGACCAAGCTCTGCCAATAACTAGCGCTGTGGCCTTAAACAAGTCACCTAACTTCTCCTATCCTCGTCATTGATAGGATTGAGATCTTTCCTTTCTCTGTACACTCCAACAACTTCCTCCTGAATCTTCCATATGTAAGTTTGGGAGGAAAGTAATACATAGCTACGGTGGACCGGTGCCTACTAAGTGTCAGCTGTTGGAGGAGTACTTGAAACTCTCTCTGTGCCTCAGTCACTGCAATCACTAAAGGGAGTAGGTACAATTACTACATATTATGTTCCTTTTATAGGTGATGAAATTGAAATGTACAACATTTAAGGAATCTCCCAAAGCCACAAGTCATTTAAAGCCAGAGCTGACATCAAAGCCTAGGTCTCCCTAAAACCAAACCTGTTCTGTTATCATTGTTGAACATTTATTATGACCACAGAAGTTCCCATACATCAGCCCATTTCATCTCCAAAATAACACTATCATGTTGTTATCGTAATTCCCATTATGCAGATAAAGAAACGTGAGTTTAGAAGTTTTAGAAACCTGTCAAGAGTGGCATGAAAAATATAGAACAGGAAGGTAGGGTTTAATTCCCGTGTTAACCTGATTGTGGCAACTGAGTCTCTCTACTACATTAGTTAGATGCCTGGTGTACCCAACTTTGGGTAACTGTTGGATAATTAGGTAGCATTTTGTTTAAATTTTAGATTTGACTTTAGGTTGGCATGGTCAAATTCATCAGACCAAATGTTAGGTCGTATCTTACAAATATTATTTATTTTTGTAATCTCTGGGCATGGCTCATTAAAGCTGGACAAACCAATAAGATGAGTTTAGATTAATTGTTAAGGTCCAAACAACACCAGAGAATCTGACGGGGTATGCCGTGGCTGATGGGGTCATGGGTCAGATTCATGCTATTCATTTTTATAAAGTGACCTTTTAAAAGTGAGATAATTTAGGAATTCAGAGGTTCTCTTTGGTAAATACAAATAGATAACTTTTGATTCTGAAGAATATAATGGAAGATTTGATTTTGCTTTTTTAACTTTACAAAAAGTTTTAATGAAGGTGTGACTAAGTAGATAACGCATACTGAAATATTATCAACTGAAAACTACCAAAGAAATTGTTTGCAGGAGTGGGCATCATCGATTCTTATCACCCCAAAATGGCTGGGTTGGCAATAAATGTAGTAGGCCTCATCTAGTTCCGTCATGGTCTCCAAGCCTGGCTGATCAGAATCACTTGGAGTACTTCAAAATGTTCAGATTCCTTGGTCTCTGATCCAGTTATATCGAATATGGATAGCTAGAAAGTCTGACAAGGGCATCTGCATTTTCAAAAAAGCTCCCCCAATTATTCCGATGTGCAAACAGGTTTGTAGAACTCCTGAGCTATGCTGGAGTCTGTCCTCTTAGCAGTCCCTTGAAGAAAGTCTACGGAGATGAGTGACGATGCTGTTTTCACTTGTGTTCTAGAAGCAGTTTGTTGTCCTGAAGAGGCACAAAAAGGAAAGTAATCTAAGTGGTGCCTGTGGCTCAAAGGAGTGGGGCGCCAGGCCCGTATGTTGGAAGTGGCAGGTTCAGACCCAGCCCTGTCCAAAAACTGCAAAAAAAAAAAAAAGTAAAGTGATCTAAAACTCACTTAGATGCCACTTTGAACGACTCAGTCATGGAAAATGTCTGAAATTTGTGACTTTTTTTTTTTCTTGCTTGAATGTAATTTTTCTCTTTTTTACTTAATTTTTTGGAAGAATAGACACTATAACAATACAGTCAATGCTTTATATTTTCTGTGGTTAGAGGACAACTAGAATAAACAAAAGCTCCTGCTTTCCATTCGGAAAGTATGTCAGATTTCTTTTATGGAGAAGCCTGGGTCACAATGTACTCCAAGGTAAATTAAACATTCATTTTCATAAATGTCTTTCAGAAATATGTTTTAGAAATGTGTGCACCATATATAAGAATATTTTACTTCCCTGTAAGTCATATGACATGCTTTTGATATGCTCTCAATTTAACAGAATGCATTCATTCTAAAGGACAAACATTTCGGCATTATTAATTTGCTTTAGATTTATAGTGTTGTTTTCCATTATGTATATATGCCTTGGGGGTCCCCACCCCCATAGTCTTCTTTTAGCTGCAATTAAATAGGTTTGTAGATGAGGTTTTTATTATTCATTTATTTGAGATGATGGAAAGGGCAAGAATTATATTAGGGTCAGTGTGTGCAAAGGAAGAATAGAAATTTCCTGTGGACTGTGAAAGAATGGATAAATTAACAAAATGAAACGAGAGGCCAATATTGCAGATGTTCAGAGTTAAAACAGATTCTGGGAAAAACTTTAAATCAACAATCATAAGTTTTGTGCAATTTCAAAATAATTATATACTTCATTTATAATAAAACATTTTTCTTTAGCTGGTTATGATCAAGCTTTTCTTATCAATTTGATGAGTCAATTGAGGAAGTGCCAAAGGGAGATCTAAGAAAAATTTTTCTCCCAATACTGTCCTTGCCGTGAATAATTTGGTTTTGTTGATGTGTAGTTTTCTAATAACTGCATATCCCAAGATCAGAATGTAATGTATGTATGAGAAACATATAAAATTTTTTTTACAGACAAAGAGAAAATCAGATGGCATGAGTCTACTTGACTCCATTGATTTCAGAAAAATAAATAAACTCCTAACATGAAATGCCACCAAAGGATGAGGGCTAATGAGTGCGGTCTGTTTGCTTTTAATCATTTAAATTTCATTAGGGGCTGAGGGCGATGGTTCATGCTTGTAATCCTAGCACTCTGGGAGGCCTAGGCGGGTGGATTGCTTGAGTTCAGGAGTTTGACATCAGCCTGAGCAAAAGCAAGACCTCAACTTTATAAAAATAGAAAAATTAGGCATTGTGGTGGACATCTGTAGTCTCACCTACTTGGGAGGCTGAGGCAGGAGGATTGCTCAAGCCCAAGAGTTTGAGGTTGCTGTGAGCTACAACACCAAAGCACTCTACCCAGAGTGACAAAGGCAGGTTCTGTCTCAAAAATAAATAGATTTCACTGGGAAAAATCACATGAGAAGAAATATTAAAATCCAGACTTAAATTGTTATTTAAAATCACATTCTAGAAAAAGGGGCGGGTAGAGATTGAGCTGTAAGTTGTGAATCATGTGAAGCTGATTAAAGGTTCAATTGTACTCCATACTTTCCAAGAGTTCATTTGAATTGGAGTATTTCTTTGGATAGATTGTGTTCTGTTTCTAAGGCCTCTATCTGCTCATATGTGGTTTGCACGGCCATCACAGTGCTACCTTGGGAGGGGCTGCTTTGTGTGTGTGTATGTGTATGTGTGTGTGTGTGTGTGTGAGAGAGAGAGAGAGAGAGAGAGAGAAAGAGAGAGAGAGAAAGAGAGAGAGAGAGAGAAATATTGGTTTGCTCTTGCCTTTTGAGTCAGCCACAAAAGCATCACTGCAGAGATCTAGCTAAGAAAAAACTTTTACTCTGTTTAGAGTGATTTTCACTTCTGTATTCCTAAAAAAAGTGACCCAAAGGGAACTTTTACTTTTAGTGTGGGTGAAATATATTCTTTATATTAAAGAGTTTTTGTCCTTGGAGCTTAATCAAAATACTTTTTATAGGTGTTCCCATGCAAGCTAATTAGCCTCACTCTGTCCTAGGGTCCTATCTACATCTATGGATAGCTCTTTTGAAAATACTTACCACTGGTTTGTAAAGAGAATTATGCTAGAAAATGTGTTAGGCCAAGGAAAAGTTCATCCTTCCTATCAGTGAAACAATTCGCCAGTTTATGTTCTGTTGTTGCAAATGACACTTTCTCATTAGGAAGGCAACATTGTAAAAGAACGGTGTTATCACCTAATGAATTCTGATCAACCTTATAATGAATGATTGATTTACTGTAAGGAAGAACATTGGAAAGATACAATTTAGGATTATGTAAACTCTTTGGGAAATGCCTTTCCTCTGTGTTGTGGCCAGGATGCTCAAACACCTAGTCAAATATCCTCAGCACTTTTCAAACTTAACTCACACCTTCTGGATATGGTAAAAAATCCCTAACAAAGACATGTTATTGAGCTAATCTCTCAGTTAAATAAATAAACTAGTAGGTTTGTGGGAATGGCAAGATAAACAAGGGCACCATTCATCAGCCTTTGGAGTAAATTTCTATTATTGAAGTCATTATGCACATCAGGAAGTAACTGAAAGGCAGTTCTGGTAACTGTTAATTCAGTCTTTTGGAGATTTACAGTTCTCTTAAATTATTAAACTTTTATTTTTGCTAAAAAATATGATAAAGGTTCAAGCAATGACATTTATGGAAATCTATGGAGCTGAAATTCTACATAGCTCTCTAGAGAGTTAATTAAGTATTTATTGAAAAAGAAAAGCAAAAGGAACCTCAGTTTTGTCTTTCACTTAGAACCCTCTGTTTAGTTGGTAAGTTGGAGAGTGGAGCATTTTTTTTCCTTTCTTTCTTTTTTTTGTTTTTTGTCACCCTTGGTAGAGTGCCGTGGTGTCATAGTTCATAGCAACCTCAAACTTCTGGGATCAAGCGATCCTCTTGCCTCAGTCTCCCAAGTTGCTGGGACTACAAGTGCCTGCACCTATGCCCGAATATTTTAGAGATGGGGTCTCACTCTTGCTCAGGTTGGTCTCCAATGTCAGTTACCATGCCTGCCCTTGGGTAGAGCATTTTGTTTTTTTTTTTTTTGTTTTTTTTTTTTTTTGAGAGAGAGTCTTAAGCTGTTGCCTTGGGGAGAGTGCTGTGACATCACAGCTCACAGCAACCTCAAACTCTTGGACTTAAGTGATTCTCTTGCCTCAGCCTCCCAAGTAGCTGGGACTGCAGGTGCCTGCCTAATGGCTGGCTATTTTTTGGTTGTAGTTGTCATTATTGGTTGGCAGGCTGGGGCTGGATTTGAACCCGCCAGCTTCAGTGTATGTGGCTGGCGCCCTAGCCACTTGAGCTACAGGGGCCAAACCAAGTAGAGCATTATGAATGTCAATGATTCTGTTTCCATAATTCATAATTCCAATTACCAGTTCATTCCAGGCCATGTGTTATTTTCTCCCTTCTGCAAGGTAAGACCTGAAGGGAGTTACTGCACCTGTGGGCGTATCTGTGTATATGTGTTTAATTAAACGTAGTAAGAAGGGAGTTACCCACACTAACTGTGTAAGTATTAGCAGGTGAATGAGTCAAAAAAGTGGGCCTGAAACTTTGAGACTAGAAAGAGTTTTTAAAAATGTAAAACCACATACTGTTAAAGTGGTTTGAGGTTTGTGTAAAATTCAGAAATTGATAAAGCTTTAGTGAGCCCTATCTCTTTAATGGAAACAAAAATGAAGCAGATGGATAACGTGGCCAGAGACTCAGGACTGCATCTTCCACTTTCAGCATTTTAATTTCCTTAATTTTAGTGTAGTAAATTGTTGTGGTTAATGCTTGAGTGTTGGTAGTAATATTTAATTGAAATTATAATTTTTCCTTTAAATACGTGATAAAAGATTTGCTGCGTGCTTAGGCACAATTTGATTATATTGAGGAGCCGATTTTTTCTTTTCCCAACAGAATACATCTGTGATTATTATAAAATGCGCAAATAGTTCATGGGAAAATCGTATTCCCTCACCAGGCCTTCACCTTGGAGACTTTCTACTTGTACAATCTCTGCTTTGTTAGGTGAGGTATTCTCATAGAAACTCAAGCACACTTTAGTTGGCCTGTTCCGTTGAGTAAAAATGTATCTCTTGAGTGACTTCCTGTAATTGGTAAGAGAAAAATGTCTGTAAATAAATAGTGTCCCTGCCTGAAATAACGTTCACAAAGGTTGCCTATGTACCTAAAAGAAAGTAGTGCTCAATACGTCTTCCAGCCTAGGCCCGTACATCCTTGCCAGGCACTATATACACCATAGCCATGCAATCGAAGCTGTAATAACCATAACTTCCCCAATACTCACAATACCAGAGCATTTATTCAGGAGCAAGGAAAGGTTACAACAAATTAACTTGCTGTTTTGGGTTTCATACATTTGGAAATGTTCTTCAGGTCTGCCTTTATTTTTAATGAAAATATACCTACCTCTACTTCTAAATGATCAGTTTCTCTTTTTCCTCCAAAGCTACTTTACGATTCTGAAATTCTCTGAAATAAAAAATCAAGTTGAAAATGAAATAATTATGTCCCCTGATAAAAGCAGCATGTCTGAGGCAAAGTAGCCAGTAGTTCTTCTAAGGGGTGTGGGTTAAGCATTTTTTTTTACATCTCCTTTTGAAGACCAAATCAAGAATGTATGACCAGGCTTCAAGAGGTGTGGCAAGCGGAAAGAATTATGGCCTCCCAGGATGTGGACGTCTGCAGTCCCTACAACCTGTTTATGTATTACCTTAAGTGGTGAACAGGCCTTGTAGTTGAAAATGGAATAAAGTCTATTATTCAATGGACCTTAAAATAAGGAGATTATCTTGTATTAGCCAGATTTAGGCCCAATGTAATCAAAAGGCACCTGCAAGGTGGAAAATATGGGCAGAGGAGGAGGTCAGAGTAATGCAATGAGAAACAGAGCAAGAGAGAGAGAGAAACTTCTCGGAAGATTGGACAATTAATATCCTAACCCAGGCGACATTAGTGGAAAAAGACTCAATTATGCAACATCGGTTGAGGAACAGTTTTGCTGCCAAAAGCTTGTATTTCCTCTGATTGAATGTGATCCAGGTCACCCCCATGGGCTAGCAAGATCAGATATGAGTTGTGATTTGACTGGGTTTGCATGACCAATAACCTTTCCAATTTAACAGAATAAATAGGGCTTCTATGTGTGCTTAAGATATTGATATTATCTAAACCAGAATGAATTCTTTCTGAAGGAATGCCAGGACTTTTTACATCACGGTAGGGGATTCCTGTTGTATAATAGCATTTTATCATCCAGATTTAGACATGGCAAGTGCTCCGTGCAGAAACCTGTTAGGATTAGCCCACGTCGCAGATAATGGTCCTGTCTTGTTGTTCTTAGACTATAACAATGTCCCACTGGATAGTTGAGGAATGGAATCTAACGAAAAACCACAAGATTATACAAAAGTATGCCCATTTTAATTTTTTTTCAATTTCTCTAGTAATCAGTCCATTATGTGGACTAATATATATCAATCTTTTTCTTATGGTTGCTTCCTTGGTAGATTAATAATGCCAGAGTTTTTTCAGGTGCATTTACAAAAGGAAATATGTTTTTGAAAGCTTCAGAGTCATTCATAGGTAAGTATCACTCTCATTATTGGTGATTTGGAGTACGTTAACCTTTTCAAGTATTTTTGAGTATTGCGTAGTAGAAAATAAATAAATAAAATAAAAATACAATAAATATGCATACTTGCCAGGTATTTTAGTGTTTCTTTGTAGGCAATGATATATGCTGGGGCACTGACTCTTGGAGGTCTATGGTTGATGGGCCAGACAATATGAGTCACTCACTCCTTTGAAATTTTGATGAAATCTATGGGCCCCCTCCTCAGAAAAATGTACACACACACATACACTCACACACACTTTTGTCTATAATATAGACAATATCTCAGAGAGTTTATAGATCTCCTGAAGCCCATATATGAATTTCCTAAGGTTAATCACCTGTTATTTTTAAAAATGTTGTGGCTTTCTATCCTGGACTATGAGGACACAATCATCTTGAATTTAGGATTCTTAAAAGACTCCAGGAATCTGTTAGTTCCATATCGTAAGGAATGAATTATTTGGACATACTTTAATTTCCAATTTTAGCCCATTTGTGATCTAACCTCAGGGAAAGCCTAGGGAATTGTTTCTGCTGAAAGTCCAGGGTTGGAAAGCAAGCAGAAAATTATAAGTAGGAAATGATGGTTAGGATTCAAGAGTTAAAGAATGCAGACAAAACCAGAGTATGAAGAGAAGTAGATTTCCCTGACCAGATGTATAAATGAAATTTTAAGTAATCAGGGAAGAACAAGGAAGTCCCAGTAGTTCTTCCCACTATATCATCAAGCCAGGGCTGCCTGTGTAGGAGATCTAACTGAGGGTTCCAGAGGAACAAGAGAAGGTTTGGAGAATGTGGACACTGAAGTCCTGGGCAATGGATTTAGAGAACGTTTGGTCAAGAGAAGGGTGGTGGGGAATGACTAAGCAGTGGGCTTTGTGACTGTGGCTGACTTCATCTTGTGTGTTGACCTTTGGAGACAGGAGATTTTCATGCATTTCTTTATCAGAATTGGGACAAGAGGCCAGCTAGATTGAGTGCACGGGGAGGACCAAGCCTGTAAATTTGGCAAGGATGAAAGAGCAGTGCTAATCTGGGCCCCCAAAGTGTGTGGTGCCCGATTTTAGACAAGCACGTGGATTTATCTACATAGTTTCTATGTAACTAAATGAATTCACCCATGTTAGTTGGCAGATCCTTGCACAATCAAAGGCAATTTACTCCATGGAACATTTCTGGATCACTCCCTTCACCCTGATCAAAACTATTAGTGATGTGACTGAGATTCCAACTGAGATCTTCCTCTCTTGAGATGTAGGTAAGAAGCGTTTGGATCCCACGTAGAATTTCTGATGACCTTTGGTGACATTTTCTCTCTGATGAAGACTTTTGTTAATTCCAGAGGGATTTCATCAGGCACTCGTGTTCTCAACCCCAAGACTTTGTGGCTATTCTTTGATCTTGTTCTCAACTCCAATGTGGGACTTGGCCTCTTTCCTCGCTCTGCGTGTGTGCCCACGAACATGAGTACGCAGAAACACACTCATACTCATGAAAATTTGTCTTCGAAACAAGGATTTGTGGTGCAGAACTGGCTTCACTGATGGCATGGGGACACAATAGTTTAATATGTTTCAGGAATTTAATTGAAAATCCAATAGTTAACAGTCTGTATGTTGGGGACAAATGAGGGTTAAAGTCTAGCCTTCTTGCTCCACAAGGCACATTTTGGTGTGTGAGTCTGTGTCAGTCCCCAGGAAGAGTGGTTCCTTTTTAAAACGCGTAGAGGGATAGCACGCCATCTGGTTGCTAACCATTTTGCTGAGCTCCCTGAGAGGTGGTATGTTTTCCAATTTGTACAAAACCTCCATGTAAGCCACCCTCAGCTCTGCTTGGCTTTGAGTCCTCTGGCCACTCTGCCATGTTGCTTAGCCTGTCTCAGGAGCTCCTGAGATAGGCTGAGTAGGTTTGAACCCTGGCTTTGCCATACACCAGCTACGTAACAGAGGGCAAGCTATTTAATCTCTCTCTCATTCTCCTCATCTGTAAAATAGGAATAATAAAAGTTCCACCTTCTTTATAGGGTAATTGTGAGGATGAAATGACATATAAGCACGTAAAGTGCCTAGAAGCAGTAGCTAGCACACAGTGCTGTATAAATGCTAGTCATTAATATTCTCCTAAATGTGTCATTTTATGCAATGAATGACAATATTTTATTCATGTACTAAAATCTCCAGTAGTTTGATGTTACAGAATAAAGTTCTGGCCCCTCAACCTGACATTTAAAGTCTGCTCCCCACATCCATTCAGTTACACGTCCCTCTTCCTTGATGGCCAATAAAGCCTCCACTGTAGCCACGACGGTCTGAGCACCGACGGCTCCATTTTGCCATGTTCACTTACAACTCTAAGCTTCCTTTCACGTTGCTGAACATACCTGATAGGACAAGTCACATGATACATTCTCAAAAGACTCTTGTTAAATGCACCTGATCAGTCAAGGAAAAAATAATCCTTCCCCAGTGATGAGTGAAACAATTCAGAAAGAGAAATCTGAGTTCCTTAGCTGGTAGTAAATGTGAATTTAAACTAAAGGGTTTTGGGGGGAATATTTATTACTTTTGAATACAATATCCTCACCATAGTCTGTCTACCAATAAGCTCAACTACAAGGCGCTTCCACCCACAATGCTTTTCTCCTGGTGCTTTTCAATTAAGACACCAATGTCTCTGCCAGAGACAACTGGTTTTAAGTAAGGTTTAAAGTTTAAAAATACGTGGTATTACAAAGACTGACATGTTAGACTTTAAGTGAGGAATGAAATACACAATTTTCCTTTCCATGTTGCCTTCAGATATCACCTTTTGGGCTGTTGCTTAATTTCCAAGGACACAAGCATAGTTTGGGTGTTAATTAATGAAAGAGAAAAATGAAATAGATAAAAGAGGAAGGGCATCCTGACCCCTAGAGTTTGTTTTTCTGCCCGTCCTCACTGGTAGTGGTTGTGCTGCTACTTCAGACTGTTTAATTGGTCCTTTTTCCATCTGAATGACCTAGTTCTTTCTGTTTTGTGACTATCACTTTGGTGAAAGGGAGAGAGGGTAAATGCCATTGATTTCCTTCTTTAATTTTGGTGATTATTTTCTATGCCCAGAGGAAAAAGTCATCTGAGAAGCAATCTCAAAAGCTGCTAACAATCTGGCAAGGAGTTCAGAGAGCAGATGAAGCTGCTGAGAAGTTTTTAGGTGCCCCTGGGTACATTAAATGGTTGGGTTATTTGACCTTTCTCTTTTGAAGCTGGCATCCTGACAAAGCTTCGCGCAGCTGGGAGGAAGGTCTGTGTGGTCCTGACCAGGAGAGGCACTGATCCCGGGATCATCCCAAAAGCATCAGTCTGGATGTAGGAGACCCGCATTCTATTCTGAGCTCCGTCCTCAGGTCTTTTATCCGCTTTGAGTCTTTGTTTTTCTTACCTGTAAAATGAAGGGATGTTCATAGCAATATTTGTTGAGCACTAGGCTTTGTTCTAAGCCAGCGGTTCTCAACCTGTGGGTCGCAACCCACAGGAACTGTATTAAAGGGCTGCGGCATTAGGAAGGTTGAGAACCACTGTCAGTGTTAGAAATATGACAGTGAACAAAATTGACAAGTTTCCTGCTGTTCATGTGTTGAGTTGGGGAATATGCAAGGGATGGAGGCAAGTCAACAGACATGTAAATTACTACAGAAGAAAATTTCAGGTACTGATCAGAACTATGGAGAGAAGAAACCTCGCTGGGGTGCACTGGGGAGAGCCCCTCGGAGGAGACTGATGTTTTAGCTCTATCAAATGATGAGAATAAGCTGTGATGGAGCAGCAGTTTCCAAGGGGAAGGCAGAGTGGGTGCAAAGAAAGACTCTCAGGCAAAAACTAGGTTACTGTCTTTGAGGGGCTGGCAAAATGCCAGTGTGAAGAGAGAGTGACAAGAGATGTGATTTAAGAGCTGGGCAGGGGCACGGAAGAGCTTGTTGGCATTGTAAGGAATTTGAATTTATTCTTGTCACCAGGTAAATCCATTAGAGTAGTATTTGCTGTCTACTAGAACTACAATGTAAGTCATATATGTAATTTAAAAGTATCTAGAAGCCATATTAAAATAGTAAAAATAAACAGATAAATTTAATGTATGTTATTTAACTGAATATATAAAAATTATCTTTCTTTTATTCATAACGCCCTATTTGCTCAATATTAGTATATACATAATTTCATAATTGCTGACCCATGAAAACAAATTTATCAGCAAGAGTACCTTTCTTTTGTACTTTAACCAGTAGTATCTAGTCCAAATGTTTTCCAGAAAAAATTATCATTTTGACATGTAATCACTATTAAAATTATTAGGGAGATATTTCACATTTTTTCTTTTCTGGATTAAGTCTGAAATCTGGTGTGTATTTTACATTTTTTAGCACCTCTCAATTTGAATCCCAAATTTTCATTGGAAATACTTGATTTGCATTTAGATTTCATAAAATTTACAGTTGAAATAGTAGATGCGCATCTCCAAGTTGCTCCAGATATTCTTAGATACTCTCCAATAATTGAATGAAATATCATTTTTAAATTTTAAATTAATTGAAATGAAATAAAAAGTAACAAACTCCTCAATTGCACCAGACCCTTTTCAAGTTTTGCACGGACACATGTGCCTAGAGGCTGCCATGTTGGACAGCACCATGTAGGGGGTTTTAAATAGAGCTTGGCAGAAGTTGATTTGTTTTAAAAGGACTACTGGTTTTTGTTTAAAGAGGCCATTGTGGCACAGAAAAAGTGGATATAGCTTTCATATGAAGGCTAAAACTCAGTTACAGCACAAGAAATGGTGAGGGGGGCAAGGAGGTGGAGATGGGTGGAGGGAGGGTGATTGGTGGGATTGCACTTATGGTGCATCTTACAAGGGTACAAGTGAAAATTACTAAATGTAGAATATAAATGTCTTCATATAGTGATTAAAAGGCCATGAAGGCTATGTTAAATTGTTCAATGAAAATATTTCAGATTGTATATGAAGTCTGCACATTGTG
>CAUYRH010066114.1:0-34791 GCA_963574655.1 Perodicticus potto | reverse complement strand
TATTGGAATCTGAGCTGTGGAGAAATACCAGTAGTTAGGTCACCACACCCCCACAACAATTCCACAACAATTGGAAAAGGAAAATCAAACCTTCCCACTACCACACACCCAGTGTACAATGTTGGAAAGTCCTCAGGTGATTGACCCAGTTGAAGAGGTCCCAATCTATTGTCCCAGCCAGTACCAATCTCAAATCAAAGAGTTGAAAAGTCTCTGGCGACTAGATAGCAGGAGTCTGCTGGCAGCTTTAGTATAACTCACTCCAGGGTTCTGTGAACTCAGGAGCCCCCCCCCCCCAGCCCGTAAATTAGCCTGGGAAGGTTGATGCCTCCTTCCCCGCCTTGCCCCTCTGTCACATCCAGTCTCTGGTAACCCTACAGGGCTGTGATCCAGTTCCCTCCAATGAGCAGATGCTCTAGAGGTTTGCGCCTGCCTAGGTCACACGGGGCACTGTGGCTCCTCAGCCAGTCCACCAGTTATGTTGGTGTTGGCAGGGGGGAGGTGAGGCCTGACAACCTGGGTACTTGATAGGGGCTGGTGCAATTCCCTCAGTTCCAGCCCTGTCCCCGATTGATGTAAAGCAGATGAAAAAGCTGATAGAACAGAACAAGTTCGCAGAATTTCTGCCCTGTGGAAGAGACGCTGGGCTGCTAATAGTCCTGACTCAGTCTGTGAGATTCAGCCCTTTGTCTCAGCTGTCATCCCCTGAGGACCAGGTGCAGCAGAACTTTAGGAAAGCTTTCTCAGCGCTGCCGCTTGGTGCCTCAGGGGACCGCCTCTCCACTTTGGCCACCTCTTGGCTCACTATTCCTCTCACTGCTCCCGAGTCGGGAAAATAGCACAGACCAGTACAGCCCACGCCCTGTCCACACCCCTTGAGAAAGTGTCCAAGAATCTGGACTCCGTGGGGGACAGACTTCCAGACCTCAGGGTGAGAGTGGAGGGGAGTGCCGGGAGTTCCAACTTGCTGGTAGAGAATATATGCAGTTTTTATACAGTTTTCTGCCTGGCAGGAGAGTGCCATGGCACCCTAGTAGGGGAAGGAGGATCAGTTTTTAGAGGGTCTCTCCTGTGGGGTAGAGTGGGAGGACATCTGAACTCTGCTCGCTTGTTTGTATGGATGGAGGTATGGCGTATAGTGCCAGCCCCTCTCATGGGGGAGGGGACTCGCGTCCATTTGGTGATGTGCTCTGTACCTTTTATTTGTATTCTTGGAGTCACAGGTCACTCCAGCAAGGGATGATGTGCATTCTTCGACCTTCTCTTTTGGCTCAGTTCCAAACCGTTGGCTTTCTTGCTAAATTTCTGTCCTTTAACTCTCCTTCTGGACGGGAGCATCTGCAGAAAGCTGGCTACAAACCGCCATCTTGGCTCATCCCCCTGATTCCGGCTCTTATACATATTAAAACGCCTACTCCTTGCAGCCTGAAATTCTACCATTCATTTCTATAATAGTTTTTCTTTAAAAAGTAACTTTTCCAATTGAATTATTCTTTTTTTTTTTTTTTAAACATAGTCTCACTCTGTCACTGGGGCTAGAGTTCAGTAGCATCATCATAACTCACTGCAGCCTGAAAGTCCTGGCTGGGCTTAAGCAATCTTCCTGCCTCAGCCTCCTGAGTTGCTGGGTCTATGTGCACATGCCATCACACCTCCCTATCTACATTTCATTATAAAATTAACATGTTTTATATGTTTATCACAAACAATCTATAAAGTACCACACAAAGGACCAAATATTGATTATCTAACCATTCAGAGAGGATCACTGCTAGCATTTTGGCTTATGCTTTCCCAATTTTTAATCTATTAATATAAGTGTACCTGTATGTATTTACATATGTGCATATGTAATCAACACAGGAATAATACTAAACATAGGCTTGACTTTTCCACTTAACATTCACCTTTAACAGGTTCCTATATGTTCAAACATACCTTATAAGGTGCTATTTGATGAGTGCTTATGAGTGTAACATAATTTAACTATTGTATGGATATATCACAATTTACTTAACTATTCCTCCACTGTAGGATATTTTTGTTACTTCTATCGGAATGCAATTTTAGAATAAACCTTTTGGTACATAAATCTTTGCCTCTCTAATTATCCTTCCCTCCCCCAATGCTGATTTGATTTCTATCAATGGCTTAATGCTGTTCCTCCCTTTTAAACAATACCTGACCAGTATTCCTTTCCTAATAAGAGACTATGGCCCATGCAGTGTTTCTGACCAGTCTAGGGAGGTGGGCAGAGAGGGTTTTCAACCCCTCTGCTCCACCTTTTGACACCAGAGGGCCAAAAACTCCACCCCTGGATCATGTCAAGGCCACTAGTTTCTGAACACACGGAGCTGTATAAAGCGCAATTGCGCATGTACGCATTTGTCCTTTCATAAATATTCATGCCTCCTCCTATAGCTTGTTAAATAATGTATATTCAGCCACCCTTCTCAGCATAAATTCTGGTTCTCCTTGTCCCTCCCTTGAAGTAAAAGGTCTCATTTTCTGCCTGAGGCTGCTGTTTCCCAGCCTGTCAGAATGGCCACCCTGCAGGCTGCAACCCTTTATGAGAAATAAAGCTCTCCTTTCCAATTTATGAACCTCATCACCTTCTTCAGTTGATAGCCCCTACAAAACAGAATTTTTAAAAATAATTTTTGACCTCCCCAAATAATATAAGTAATTCTTATTTCATCTTGATTTATGTTTTACACACTTTACCATTTCTTTTGTTGTTGCTTTAAAGACAAAAATGCCCTTGGAAAAATCCATGTATCTGTTCTCTGAAGACTTTCTGTTAATACATTTATCAGATTGTTTAATTTGCAGAAAGGAAAAAGGCTATAACTAATCCTAAAAGACAGAGGTAAAAGGAGTTCTGGATTGTTGTATGGAGGTGGGGAGGAAGATAAAGTGGAAGTAAAATTAGAAATAAATTCTCTGTGTACCTTAAAATTTCACATTTAGCTGCTTTCCCCACCATCTGCAGTAGATGAGCTACCATACTTCTTCCTTTCATAATCAAACACAAAAAGAACACGAAGCATTATAAAACTGAGATCCTGCTTGAGTTTTGGCTGAGCATATAAATAGCATTAACAAGAGTAAACAATGATATCAATGAAACACAATCCTTGCATTGGTCTTCCTGCTTATTGAATGGCCTGGGTCAGTGTCTGTAGATAAATTAATAATGGCTTCCTGTGTCTCTGGCAGCTAAATCAATACTTGCTCTTCAAAGTAAGGAGATGCACTATTACTCCACTATATGTATCTTGGCAAAAATGGTTGGAAATGTACAAGAATGCATTTCCCAGCCTTCTTTCAAGGTTTCTATGAAACCTTTATATTTCCACAGCTGGAATGAATCACAGGAGTCATTATCTAAGGTAAATGCTCATTTATCTCATTTGCGTTTACTTCCCAATTGTTATCTGTCCTCTTGGGTGAAGGTCTAGTCACAGACCTTTATTGGAATGACCGTGTGGCTCTGTTTCCCCCTCAGGCTTCTAGCAAAGTGCACCATTAAAATGATAGACACATATCTGCCTTGCTAACTGTCCTCACACAAAGGTTGGTCACTCTCAATGACATTCTCTTCAAATAAAAAGGGCAACAATATGGAGTATAATCAAGGTCCCAGCAGGAAACAGATGGCATACTCAAATTAGGATAATTCATGGAGGGTTTAATGTAGGGACTATTTACAAAGGTGTGGACAGGGTGTAGGAAAACTACTAGTGATACTGTGATACCCAGAAGCTAGTAAACAGTGGGACAGCGACTAGCCCTAGGCCTGAAGGGGCTGGTTACCAGACCCAGAAAGGAAATCTTATGTAGGTGGCTGTGTTGACTTACCTTTGACAGGGATAGAGCCAGCTCTCAGCTGTCCCAGAAATAAACACCCTGATCTCACTCTCCTCTCTCTCCCATCTCCTGCTGAGATCTAGCAAGCAGAAGCCAGAGAAAAGAATAGTGCAGACAAGTTACTCTCTCCAGGGGATGGAGAGTGGATCTGGAGAGACGCATGGAAGCTAGCTGGCCAAGGCAGAAAGAGCAGAGTTCAGTCTTAATGTGCAGGATACAAGAGGTCAGTAGGCATCAGAAGGAGGTGTCAGGTGGGCAGCTGCATCTATGAGTGCTGCTCCGGAGGGAGGCCTGGGATGCAGATACACTTAGGTTCAGGAGGCTTTTTAAAGCCTTGGGACTAAAGATCATCACAGAGGGTATGTTGGAGAGATGAGGACCAAGGGCAGAGACTCAAAGATCTCTAAGCTAAGAGGCCGAGAGAAGGCAAAGCTTCAAAGTTTGGAACCTGGAGGGCGGGTGAGCAGAGAATACACAGCAGAGGAACGAAGGGAGGGACCTGACAGGCAGCTCACAGGTGTACTCCAGGGGAAAGGCAAATCACGGGTGTCATGCTGTGACATATGTCACAAGGTATTGGGGTGGAGCCAGGGAGGTCAGAGCTTGACTGCAGAATGAGTGAGAGCAGAGGAATGGAGACAGTACCAACTACTCTTTTGAGGAGTTTTTGCTATAAAAAGGAAAAAGCAAATGAGAGAGAGAAGCTAGGAGGGGAAGTGAAGTCAAGAAAAGGTTGATATTTTTAAGAAGGGAGAAGTAACATTAGGTTTGTGTGCTGATGGGAATAATCCAGGAAAAGGCACAAATGTGATGGTAGAGGAGAAAGGGGACGATGGCAACAAGGAGCATGCGGTCTCTAAATTAGCAGATGGCTGTCACTCAGCTTCAGCCAATTGTTGCCAGGCCTCTGGTTTCTCAAGAGAAGCCAGAAGTTAACTTTTCCTTTTTTAAAATACAGTCTTCTGGTATTTGTATGCTGGCAACAAATTCTTAAATGTTTTTAAAATTTTCCTGTATGGCAAAGTTTGATCCCTTCCGTCATTATTGGGTGTGGCCTCCTGTTTAGGGCTCTCTGAAGGACACTGGCTGTTTAATCTCTAAAATGCTCACAGCAGTGCTTGACCAGGACGGCTGATGATAGCCATTGTCCCCGTTATAAAGGGGAGTGGAGCTGAGGTTGCCAGAGCAGGCTGCACACCCTATACTTAAGCCCTCACAGTTAATACTGAGGCTTCACATATGCCCTTTACCTCCTCTGGCCTCCTCCTCACTAAGGAAACTGACTATTATCTACAGGCCAATGCAAATAAAGGTCACCAAGAGACACTTGGAGGCCAAACACTGAATGCTGGCATGGGGTAGAAGGGCTGATTGTTTGTAGGCTCCCAGTTAATAAAGGAAATGCCAATCAAAGGGGCCTTCCCGCCTAGTCCACACTCAAATAGAGCAGAGCCTTTAGCCAGGACCCCAAGCAGGACAGTGTTCGGGTTGCTGAGAATGCCCAGCACCTGCACTGAAAAACTACAGAGCCTGATGACTTGACAGTCCCTCATTGATCTGGGGAGGACAGGGCCTGCTAAGCAGAAGGAAGGAGTGGTGACTTCAGTCACATGACTGCCTTCCTCCAGAGGCCGGTGAGGGGGGCACACAGGACACTGACTGCTGTAACAGGGTAAAATCCTAGACCTCTCCAATTCCCCGCCCCCGTGCAAATATAAACATTAAAAATGTTCCTCAGGGCACAATGCTGGCTTCCCTAGTGGTGCCTGCTCCAATTGGAAGTGTGATATCAGCCTCAGGAAAAGTGTATTTTAAATTATTTCCTTTCATTTAAGAATGAGTAACTAAAGCTCTAGGTGGGGCAGAAATAGCTTTCATCTCTGAAGCATTCCACTTACACTCATCTTTGGATTTAGTCTTCGGTAGAACAAAACAGAAAAATATTCCAATTATCCTGTCACACTGCTAAGTTCTATATATTTTTTTTAACAATAAATCATGGCATTC
The DNA here is from genome assembly GCA_963574655.1 of Perodicticus potto. NCBI lineage: Eukaryota > Metazoa > Chordata > Mammalia > Primates > Lorisidae > Perodicticus > Perodicticus potto. The sequence goes on along the minus strand of CAUYRH010066114.1, from coordinate 28,914 downwards.
AAACACTGCTAAGTTCTAAAGTATACAGGCTCCCCTCCATCCTACTAAAACCTACCTGGGAGAATAAGAAAAGAAAAGAGGGTCTTGAACAGGCTAAAGACTAGAGAGACTAACCTGGATGGAGTTGAAATCCATTCTTCTTAGTAAAGTATCACAAGAATGGAAAAGCAACTATCCAGTATGCTCAATATTAGTATGAAGCCAATAGACAAATTAATACACATCCACACAGGAGAAAAACTCAATTCAATTCAAGTTGGGGGAAGGGGGAAAGTGGGAAGGGGAGGGCTCGTGTGCTCCCACCTAATGGACACAAGCTAAGGGTATATGTCACACCTCCTGAGTGTGGGACACCTAACAAATGCCAAGCATTGTAACCTAATCATTTGTACCCTCATATTAATCTAAAATTAAAATAACAATAAAGAATAGAGAGAGAATTCTTCATCAAAAACACATTTCAAGGTCTCCACCACAGAGGCTAAAATATTTGTCCTTGCACTAAGTGAGAAGGAGACTTAGGAGAACATTTATCAAGAGCTCTCTGTTAGGGGAAGATTCTGGGAAGATAGTAGTACTGGCAAGCATTGTTCTTCAATCTCTCCTAATCCTCATATAAGAATAGAACAAGTTAGAAAACGAAAAGCCATGGACGGTATTAATAACAAAATTAAGATGACAAGGTATCCCCACGAATCTCAAAATACGAGCGAGTGGAACAAATGACCAATACTCCTAAGACCAGCATCATAGCCCATCCGTGCAGAAGGAGGAAGAAGGAAGCACTGGGCGTCTGACTTATGGACCTAAGAACAGAAAAACCCCAACAGGTATTCACTGAAAAATATGGAGAACCAATGTAAGACCAGCGGTGGAAACTAGGAGGTGCTGCCTTCTCGGATAGCAAGTGAGCGTAAGGGGCCTGCAGTAAGGACTGAGGGTCCCTGTGAACTCCCCAACCAACTCCTCAGGGCCTCTTTTGAGGACAGGGGCCATGGTGGTGAGAAGCAGCTGGAGGGAAATCAAAACCGAGCAGAGTAAGAACAGTAGAGACAAAGGAAACAGAAAGTTCAGACCAAAGTAGGGGAGGGAAAGAGAGCCAGGAAAGCTCAGAAGGAAGCTGCCATATATTTGAATAGTACACAGAAACAACAAAGCAGGGGGCTCAGTGGAGTAAGAAAAGCTTTTCTGAGCCTTGCCTGATTCTAAAGTTCAGAAAAACTAATTTCACTAAAAATGAGCTACAGAAAAGTATCAAGAAGGATATCATACAAAGCTATTACAAGGAACAGGAGCATCGGTTGAAAAGCATTCCACAGGCAAAGAAAGCATGCTGGAAAGACATAAAATAACAAAATTATTAACTAATAATTTAAAATAATTTAGGAGACATTAAAAAAATAACAGAATACTAAAAAACCCCTCAAATTTAGAAAGACTCTAATGAAGTCACAAAAGTCATAAAAATTGGAAATAAAACAGTTCAGAAATAAGGAATAAACTAGAAGGAACATAAGAGCAAATACACACAATAGATAATGCCTTAAGAAAACAAAATATACAAAAAAGTTAGAAAGAAATGAAAAAAGTATTGAAATATTAAAGATATGCAAATGAGTGTCAACAGGTTGATATTAAGAGTCCTTTGCATAAGAAAAGCCAAAATTAGGAAATAGAACAAATACTATAAATTGTAATTCACACACACAAAAAATTTCCTAAATTTAAAAAAGACTTGAAACTGCATATTGAAGAAAACATAACATGTACCTGAAAATGTCAACCCACAATGACCAATACCAAGCCACATTCTAGTAAAATACACTGTCAAAAAAAAAAAAAAAACAGGAGAGGGGAAAGAAGGGAAGAAGAGGGGCAAAGAGGGCAACAGAGCAGAGAGCCTTTGGGCACCTAGACAAAGAACATGTAAAGTATAACATCTATATTTATTAAATTGCCATTAGGTTTTTTCCACAGCAATGCTTTTTGCCAGAAGGAAATGGAGTAATGTATTTAAGATACTCAAAGAAAGAATGAGTAAATAATTTTATATTGAGAAAAACTCACTTTCAAGTATAAAGGGCATAAACTTATCAACATACAATGACTCAGGGAATATCATTCCAAGAGCCTTTCCCAAGGAACAAGCTAAAATGATTAGGACAAATGATTAGACAACCAAAATAACTAGGGTTAACACCCACATAAGAATTGCTGGTAGAAATTAAATGCACACTTTACCTATGGAATTCAGGCTATGGGAGGGCTAAGAAATAAGACAAAGTACAGGGCGGCACCTGTGGCTCAGTGAGTAGGGCGCTGGCTCCATATACCGAGGGTGGCAGGCTCGAACTGGGCCCCGGCCAAACTGCAACAGAAAAATAACTGGGTGTTGTGGCGGGCACCTGTAGTCCCAGCTACTTGAGAGGCTGAGGCAAGAGAATCGCTTGGGCCCAAGAGTTGGAGATTGCTGTGAGCTATGATACCACAGCACTCTACCCAGGGCGACAGAGTGAGACTCTCTCTCTCTAAAAAAAAAAAAATAATAAGACAAAGTACAAATAATACAAAGTACAACTAATGAAAAAATAGGGGGAAAGGCAGATTCAAATTATGTGCACATATGTTGTTTATGTCTATACATTCACCTTTCCTAGCTCTGTCTATTGATAAGTCCTGAGAATAGACCGATCCAGAAGCAAAGAGCATCCCTGTACCAGACAAACAGAGGGTACCAATATATATAGAGAGAGACACATTTTAAACAAGGAAAAGAGTGTATTAAATTTGTAATACTGAAGTCACATTTGAATTCTGCAATTACAAGATGTGTTCAACATGAATTGTATTCATCTTTTGTTATCAGTATATATTGATTATCACAACGTTCAATAGTTTTTTCCTTTTTTAAAAATGTGTATCTACCTAACAAATGCAAACAATTTTACCTAATCATCCGTAGCCTCATATTAATCTAAAGTAAAAAAAAAAATCAGAACTGTGTACACATATTTTTGGCACCCTCTGTGTTTTAAAGTACTATTTCTCACTTACTGAAAAAATAGTAAATTCTAGGTGTGGCATAGGAAGTTTACAGGACAAGCCAAGAACATCTCCTCACACTACTATAAAGAAGGCTATCAAAAACTACTCAGATCTTGTCAAAAGGACTAAGGAGTCCGAGGGAGAGGCTTCCACTGGCCATGGAAGATGTGACGATTTGAGCTTTGATAGTGATAATAAATGCAATGTTGAGAACTATTAAATTTGTTTAAATCTACAAGTTCTTACACGATCTTGTTAAAAAAGAATTGGCCACCTTTGAAGTACAAGAAAGAATGACAACAGTCAATATCCATGGGAGATTGCCAGGATAACCCCTGCCCCCTCCATGGATACCAAAATCCATGAATGCTCAAGTTGTTTATACAAAATGGTATACTATTTGCATATAATCTATGTACATCCTCTCACATATTTTAAATCAACTCTAGATTACTTGTCATACCTAATATAGTATAAAGACTATGTAAATAGTTGTCATACTATAAAATTTAGAGAACAATAACAAGAAAAATGTTTGTAAGATATTCATTACAGATACAACTATCCAGTTTTCTTCCAAACGTTTTCAGTCTGTGGTTCATTGAATCCACAGATGCGGAACCCACAAATACAGAGGACTAGATACAATTCATTATATTGAGAATTAGTAAATAAAAGGAAAGAGTCAAGCATTTATCCTCCTTTTCCTACATGCCATTGAGAAATCAATAGTAACCAAGTATCTCTTTAGAAGTATATTCCAGCTAATAAATGAAAAAAGAAATGATAGAATTAAAACAGCACCATTTTGTAACCCTAATGAATTAATAGATATAGACATTAAGTATAAAAGCTGTCCCTAAGGCAAACAGAGAGGCAACCAGATACCATATGCCTCCTGTGATCTTGCCAAGTACGATCTAGAATCTTGCCAAAGGAGTAAACATGACTCTGATCCAGTGTCTGAATCTAGTTGCCAATTTTTAGGAAATACAGAGGACAGGGGAACAAGCTATATTGCACTAAGAGGCTGTAATCAGCAAACTCCAGACTTTGGGAAACTCTAAAGGTCAAATGGTCTAGATTCTTCCACATACATTTTAAGAAAAAGAGAAGGATGGAGAGGAAATATGTAAATTAAGAGAGATTTAAAGGTGGATCAAATGTTAAAGATGAGCAAGATTAAGCTACAGTGCTCAGGATATATAAATTCTGGATAATACCATAAAAACACATTGAAGCAATCATGATCAAGTCAGGATATAATTACTTTTGCAGGGAAGGAAGGACCTGTGATTGGAATGAGGTTAATGCAGTGGGTTTCTGGGTGGGTAACAAAGTTCTATTTCTTGATTGGGCTATTGTTTTGAGAATAGTCACCTTAAAATAATTAATTATGCCATACAGTTGTTTTATACTGATTTCATCATATGTGCTTTATTTTAGAGTGATGATGATGATGGTGATGATAAAAAAATAATAAAAAAACTCCCTAACACTTAATAAAGTAGTTTGGCTTCCAAAAAAGGCCTCTAGCAGTACTTTTAAAGCTTGACATCTGGCAAATGAACAGAGCTGAGGCTTCACAATTTCCATAAAGACGACTAAGACACATTAACAGGGTTCTAAAGACAAGGGATATGACAGAATATTCCATTTGCTCATCAGTCACTGGGTAAAGGCAATAACATAATTCCCTGGTCATTGGGTTAGGGTTTAGCGATCTTCTAGGAGAAAATAAAAAATGGGTATTAAAAAGAAGAAGGAAAAAGAGAAGCAAAGAATCAAGATCAAATCTGGAGACACGATGGGCCTCTGAGCTCCCATCTGGAAGAGCTTCCCCCCTTTGTTGGGGGACCAGAGTCTGATGCAGGGTTGAGAGATGGGAGCAATTCCTCACAATGCCAAACAGCAAAATGTGCGAATGGACCACCAGCACATTTTCTGATTTCCCTGTGGGGACGGGGATCATTGAACCCTCCTCAGAGGACTATTAATTAATATACTGGATAATTACTGTTTTATGTCAGGAGATATGCAAAAAGTACTTCAACTGAGACAGGTGAGAAAAGCTCAAACTAATTTTGCAGACATCTTTTGAAAAGGATTATAATGGATGAGGATTGGAAAGGGGATGGTATTAATCTGAAAAAAGCAACAGAATTTTTATAGGCTTCTCTCTCAAATTCTGTTTTATATAGAGCTGTGGTCAATTTATCTTGGGTACTCTGCTATAGTTATCTAATTCTTGATGATTCAATAGCTTTTAAAAATCTGTAAAACAGAAACATTTTATCCAATTAAAAAGAAAATTTTCCATCAAAAGCTTATTAGACACTCAAAAACCTAAAGAACCATCTCTTCAGAGTCCCCAAGGTGCAGGCGTACATGCACACAGGTCAAACAGATGCCCCTGGGTGTCTCCTAAGGAAATAATGATTATGCCGTTCTATCTCTGCTCAACTGTGCTGCCGTCAGAGAAAGGCAGAAGGGCATGGTATATGGAGCCCTGATACGTGTCAAAAAGATTCAGGTTCAAATCCTGGCCTTTGTCACTTACTAGCTCCATGATCTTGGGCAAATTAATTGCTTCTTCAAATGTTCATTTCCTTACTAGTAGAATGAGGATAGTAACTACAACTATTTCATTAGATTATTGTGAAGAGTGATTGTAATGATGGATGTAAAGGGCAAAATACCTGATACTCCACAAGAACTCACTAAATATGACTCATTCTCATTATTATTATTAACATTACTGTGGTCCCTGGAAGGAACAAGATAATTTAGACAAGTGGTTCTCCAAGTGTGGTCCCCAAACAACAGCATCTGTGGAGTCATTAGAAACACAAATCTGGGCTTGGTGCCCGTAGCTCAGGGGTTAAGGTGTTGGCCACATACACTGGGGCTGGTGGGTTCGAACCTGGCTTGGGCCTGCTGAACAATGACAACTGCAACAACAACAACAAAAATAGCTGGGTGCTGTGGCAGGCACCTGTAGTCCCAGTTACTTGGGAGGTTGAGGCAAGAGAATCACTTAAGCCCAAGAGTTTGAGGTTGCTGTGAGCTATGATGCTACAGCACTCTACTGAGGGCAACATAGTGAGACTGGGCCTCAATAAAAAAAGAAACACAAATACACCCTTCTATGACCCTCCAACCCTGGACCTACTGAATCAGAACCTCTAGGGTGGGGCCCAGCAATCTGTGTTTTAACAACTCCATTGATTCCAGGCACATCGAAATTTGAGAACCACTGATCTAGAATAATAATATGTTGAAGTCTCTTTCACACATTGGCAGCTAGAGTCAAACTTAAAGTTTCCAAGATAGGTGCTAAAATTTTGCTTTTTAATTGACTGAGAATAATGAACTTGAAATCTAGCCTTGATCCTCTCAGCCAGTGATGCTTAAGACACCTGTCTGCTGTCCTACTAACCTTGTAAGTACATTAGGGCAGAAAAACTGTAGCTTGCCACTGATGTGTTTCTGAGCATCTCACATACTGTCTGACAGGCTGTAGACACTTGATAAATATTCATCGCCTGAACAATGAATGAAGAGTTAGGAGAAAGACTGGAGATGATTCAATCAGCATTCAACCAGCAGATACAGTCACATCTATGGTAATCTAATTTAGAATTTTATTTTAAAAAGTGCTTGCTTTCTGTTACTTGGAAGACACTCATTTCTTTGCCTTAGTCAGCAACTTAAACATATTTTATTAAAATGTATGACTGCCAATTGAAATAGGAAAAGAAAAGGTTAGCAGTGATTCTAAAACCTCAAATAGTGAAATTGAATTTGGGACAGTAGTCAGTTAGCCCTGAGGTTAAAGAGGCAACCAAAAGAAAACAAATGAGAATAAAGGATTTTAGTTGTTTTAACTCCAATTCTGAGGCTAATCCTGGAAATATAGTGAAATTGCTTTCTTCCTCTCTATATGCATATACATTATAGTATGAGAATAAATGATTGCTTATTTCCTAAAGCATGGAAATATCCATATTAATCAAGGGAAGATAAATAGATCATACTGAATATAATTTATTAAGGCATAGAAACATAAAAATTTTATTTTAGGCAAGTTTCAATTTATCCATATTTCAATTAATTTATATATCTCATTAAACATGTATCCCCATTAATTAAATTTTGTAGTAACTCAAACATGTTTAGAAAGCAGAATCATATTATCAAGTTGAAGTACCAAAATTTCATAGAGAAGAGTACCTTTTCCTTTAAGAATCAGTATATAAAACTAACAACTACAATTCTAGGAGTAACAGGAAAATTAAACGCAGTTTGGTACCTATTCACACCTATAGACCATATAGAAAAATGTTAAAGCAATAAAAAAAGTCAGTGGCATTTATTTTTTTATTTTCCTTCTTGTATTTGACCTTCTATCAGCAAAAACAGCCCTCAGTAAAAATGAATAGCTTTATCAGTAGTCTCAGCAAAACATATTTGGTTTCATTAATGTAAAATCTTTTACTACCAAAAGATATTGAGAGTTTGGTCTCCTGGCCTAAGGACGTCACCTCCCTTGGAGAGCTGAGAATGAATGAAAAACACATATATTATCTAGAACAGCACTATACATTAGAGAAAAAGAAAACTGAGTGACTGACAGTGATTCCTTGGTGACCCCTGAAATAATACAGCATTAACTAATGAATTAATAAGAATGTTACAGCCATCCTTTTTTACTTTTGGCTTAGGAATAACAAGAGAACCTCAGGCACTAAAGGAACACCATGGTATTAATTTGTAAGTAGGCTGAGGAAGATAAGGAATATTCCCAAGAGTTTAACTTACTCTCAGGGAGCACTCACTGACTCGTTCATTCATTCATATATTCATTCACTGAGTCCTCTTTACTTTTGTACTTGGGTGGTACTTTTAGATGTACTTTAGAATTTTAAAAGTTGACCTGTCTATCTTTTGGGAACTAAAGGATGCAAAAGATACCTACAATGCTCTAACCTTCACCAGCATTTCAATGACCCTCAAAGGTCTATGTGCAGCCCAGCCTCTGTTTTGAGCTCCAAGGTGGCCATGGAGCTGCATTCCTAATACTATTGCTCAGAAGGTATAGAGAGGTCCATAAGACCTGTGTCTAATGCTCACCATTCAAGTACACGGGTTCACACAAACGTGCAGGCTTGGCATCTGCTATCATTAATTCATACAATGGCCTTTTAAGAGTAGGCCTTTGGGCTCAGTGCCTATAGCTCAAGTGGCTAGGGTGCCAGCCACGTACACCAGAGCTGGCGGGTTTGAGCGAGCCTGGGCCTGCCAAACAATAATGACAACTACAACCAAAAAATAGCCAGGCGTTGTGGCAGGCGCCTGTAGTCCCAGCTACTTGGGAGGCTGAGGCAAAAGACTCGCTTGGGCCCAAGAGTCGGAGGTTGTTGTGAGCTGTGACACCACGGCACTCTAGGCACTCTACTGAAGGCAACATACTGAGATTCTGTCTCAAAAAATAAATAAATAAATAAAGAGTAGGACTTTGTGCAGGAAACGAAGCGGATTTAGAGATATACTCAGGCGATGTCTCAGCACGTGGTTTCTTCCATGCCTGTTTCTGATGCCAGCCAATGTTACAAATGGTAACTGACAATTCCAGACCCTCCCAGCTGCCTGCAGAGCCCTTAAGTGCTGTCCTCACTACTCTTCTCCTTGTTGACTAGCATTGAAGAAGCAATGATATTATATGCTTAGATTAACCGATGAATATATGAAGTTCTTTTTGAGAAACTTTAATAGTTCTGCAGAAACTATACATTTAGCCCAAATAAGAAAACTGATTGGTGATTTTAAAGGTGTTTCCCCCTATTAGCTCCACATCTTCTGAATCCTCTCATTTGGGAGGTGCTTGAGACCATGAACAGTTAGGCAAAGATGGTAAGATACTGCAATACAAAGAGGCTGAGAAACTGCTAAAGCTGCCACAAGGTAGGAGTTGTCCCTGATGTGTATGTAGTGTATTTCTGCTGTGAAAAGGGAATTTCAGAGTGAACTTTCAGTTGCACACAACAAATTCCTTCTTGTTTAAATGACTGAGATTAAGTGATTAGCACTGTTCCTTTTAACAACCGATAAAATGAACAGTGAGCCCCCGTGGCCTGAAGGGTAGGAAATAAGTTGGGCTGTATGATCTAGGAATAATAAAATCTAGTGAAGAGGTCACAATGGCCTACCATGGGCACATCACTTATTGTCTTCCTCCTAAAACATCCTCTCTTTCCACCGCCATCTCTCTGTGATTGGCACCATCTGCCCAAACCACATCCAGATGTCCTACCATTTCTAAATCCTATTTAGGATCCTCACTTTGAGTTCTTGGACCAGATGCAGGAGTTGAAAGTGGACATTTAGCAGAAGAGGAAAGTCCTGCCATGTAGGGCCAGATGGAGTCAGGATAGAGCAGTAAAGGCCTCTGCCCTTCAGTGAGACTTGGGAGTGAGCTAGTCATTTTTGGGCAGAGCATCCATGAAGAAGGAGATCCACACAGCATCTCCCACCCCACAGAGATGAGAATTGATTGAAAGCTTCTTAGTATACCAGAGGGTATAAGGACGTCCTCTTAGAGATTTGTAATTGCTGCAAGCATTAGCTTGCCACTGAGAGGCTAGCAGTGAGAACTACAGAGTATCATGTTTGATGTGGAGCCACCAAAATCTACCTGCAGGAACTCTGTGGTCTGAACAAGCTATGTGATCCAGCTGAGTCACAGATAGGGGAACTGAATGCAGGTCTCTCCAGCCACCGCCATCCCCTCCTTTCCTCAGGAGAGCCACCACCAGAACATGTGACCTTGAGGAGTGTGAAGGCCAAAGCCAGCACACTGAGTTCAAACTGAGGTTCTACCTGAGAAGATGAGGTGGAAATGGAGGGCAGTGAATGGGAAAATGGGGCAAGGAGTCAAGGCACCAGGAGAATCGAACTGGGAAGAGGCCAGATCACTCCTGATGGGCTCTGAAGACAAAGTGGGCTTTTGTTTCATTTGTATGTTTTTTGAGACAGGGTCTCTATCCCCCAGGCTGGAATGCAATCAGCCTTGAACTCCTGGATTTAAAGCAATCCTTGCACCCCAGCCTTTTAGCTAGGTCCTTTTAGATCCTAAAATGTGGCCTTTTGACTAAATCCAAATTGTACAGAACAAATCCTAGATTAAAAAAAAATACATAAAACAAATAAAAATGTATCATTAAAATAAAAGGATTTTATCAAAATAGAAGGCCACAGGTTCTCTACCTCTGAGCTCAGACCACAAGTTTATATCACTATGCCTGGCAAATTTTTTTTTTTTTTTTGCAGTTTTTGGCTGGGGCTGGGCTTGAACCCGCCACCTCCAGCATATGGGGCTGGCACCCTACTCCTTGAGTCACAGGTGCCACCTGCCTGGCAAATTTTTAATTTTTTTTTTTTTTTTTTAAGAAACATGGTCTGGTTATGTTGCCCAGGCCTGTCTCAAACTCCTACCCTCAAGTGATCTTTCCATCTCAGCCTCTAAAGGAGCCAAGACTGCAGGAATGAGCCATCACACCCAGCCCCTATTGGACTTTTCATTCGTTTCTATTAAGTGTGGGCAGACCAAGATTATTCCAATGGTTAGGGACAGGGAGGAAGGGCAGCAAGTTGAGGGGGTTCATACCTCAGACCATGATTTTCACTGCACAGTAATAGGTAAACAGGTAAGTTAATCTGCTGAGAGGAGAGAGATGGATAAAGGACCCCAAAGGACTACAAAGGTCTGGAAAAGCCTCTGTGGGGATGAAGTTGATTGGGACATACCAGTCCTTTCCAGCAATGTGGGGCCATGTGAAGCTGGCAAATAGACATTTATTGTAGCATCACTACCTTTGGGGCTTGTGGTTTTCTTCAGTGTTGAACCAGTTTCAAAAGGAGAGGATGCAACCTGCAGGACTGATACAAGGTTTGGCATTAGCAAAGAAGATGCAGTGGTTACGTAACAAGGTAAGGGGCGAAGGGCAGCAGACACAGCCATTTGTTGTGCAGGTCTAGGTTGGAAAAGAAAGTATGAATGTTAATTTTGTTTGTCAACTTGGCTGGGCCACAGTGTCTAGATATTTGATCAAATATACACATAATTCTGGATGTTTTTGTAAGGGTGGTTTTAGATGAGATTAATATTTAAATCAACGGACTTAGAGATGACTGCCCCTCAGAATGTGGGTGGGCCTCATTCAATCAGTTGAAGGCCTGAATAGAATAAAAGACTGACCTCCCGAGCAAGAAGGAATTCTGCCGACAGTGCTCACACTTGAACTTGGATGCTTGAATCTCTAGCTTGCCAGCCCACCCCGTAGATTTTAGACTTGTTGGCCTTTGTAATCACATAAGCTAATTCCTTAAAACAAAACCTCTCTTTATTTACATACACATCCTATTGGTTCTGTTTCTCTGGAGAACCCTGACTAATACAGAAGGTTATACAGTAGAGAGGAGGATTGGGTGAAGGGACATTAAGGTACCAGAGTCCTGAAAAGCAAATTTAGTGAAAGTAATGGAATGTGGGAAAAGGAAGGATATAAGTTACCATATTCAGAGGTAGAACTTGAGTTTCAGACTTCAGATGCAGATCTGAAAATGAACAAAATCAGGAGTGGAGATAGAGAACTTGGAAACTGAAAAAGTCTTTGAGACTTGGGTGCTGGATGCAATGTCCACATGCACGCTGAAGCTGGGATCCGGCCTAAGCATGAGCTTGGAAGGAACAGAAAAGACTAAAGACTGCAAGGCAGGTGTCAGCAGACATGGAGCTGCACCTGGTAAGATTCCTCAATGTCATCTGTAACTAACATCTAACTCCTTGCATGGCATGAAGGTCCTGTATAACCTGGCCCTTTGCACCTTCCCAGCTCAAGTCTAACCACTCAGCCTCAGCCTCAGCCCAGCCAGGCTTCAGCTACACTGACCTTGTCTGTGATCTGGGAACAGATTAAGTTCTTGGCATTCAAACCTCTGCACATTCCATTCTTCTTGCCTGGCATTCCTGGCCCCACTCCCTCTTTTCCATACTGGAGGTTTCAAATGAAGCCAAAAAGAATTCTCAATTTGACGAGCACTCCTAATATACAAAAAGTCCTTTGGGCAATAGTCTTTCATTTTTATTTTTTATTTTTATTTTTTCAGACAGCCTCAAATTGTCACCCTGGGCAGAGTACTGTGGCATCACAGCTCACAGCAACCTCCAACTCCTGGGCTTAAGCGATTCTCTTGCCTCAGCCTCCCAAATAGCAGGGACTACGGGAGCCCATCACAATGCCCGGCTATTTTTTGGTTGCAGTTGTCGTTGTTTGGTGAGCTGGGCTGGATTCAAACCTGCCAGCTCTGGTATATGTGGCTGGCGCCTTAGCCACTTGAGCTACAGGTGCTGAGCCTCATTTTTATTTTTATTTTTTTAATTTTTTATTAAATCATAAACACATAGATCATGTACACATCAATGCATTTATGGGGTACAATGTGCTGATTTCATATAGAATTAGGAATGCTTACATCACACTGGTTAATATATGCCTCATCTCGTTTACTTAATTGTGTTAAGACATTTATACTCTATACTAATAGATCCGACATGTACCCTGGCAATATGCACCATAGGTGTGATTGCACCATTCACCCTCACTCAATCTGACCTCCCTCCTCCCCTCCCATCCCCACCTAGTCCCTCCTTCATCTTGGGCCATAGTTGTGATCTATTCTTCTTATGGGGCAATAGTCTTTCAAAGGGTAGAAAAATTTCATCCTATGGTCAGTGATTAAGTGTACCTTTAATGAAGCAAACGTCACTTTTCTGTAGAACTGCAGGTTCTACAAACTCAATCTCAATCATATCTAGTATTTGAGCATCCTAGGTTCAATTCAGGTAGCATCAGAGAATTGTATCAATTACTTGCAAAGATGATGATAAGCCTGCAGCAGGTGGCAATGTGTGAACTCAGCTCTAAGCTCTTAATTTTTTGCATATCCTTGTCCAATGCTATCTCTCTGCCAAACTTCCAATTTCAATGTTTAATGCTAATATATTCTTTTTTGCATTGACTTCTTTTATTATTCTTTTCTTCCTGTAGCCTCTCTTGAACTTAGTACTACATTTAAAAAGTGGTAAATAAAACATGAGCCTGGTTTTAACATTTGAAGCATGAGGTAGTTCAATAAATAGATGAGTGTATGGATAATAGTCAATTACATTGATTCATAGCTTTCCAATTGATACCTGGATTAAAGGCTCTGGCAATAAACTTTAAGGAACCAGGCACTCTGATTTCTCTCCTTGGCATGAAAAAATTCACCCATTTGACACATTTTTTTCCCTCCATGACAGTCGTATGAGGTGGGGAGCAACATCAGAGGACTGCAGTAACTCCACGGCAAATGGCTACCCTCACGTGTTTGTTAACCTTCTCAATCCTCAGTCTCCAAGTTTCCCTGGTGATACAAATAACATCATTATATAGTTCTGCCTGTGGTCAGTCTTCCCCAGGTGACCATTCTTTTTACAATTAAGCAAACTGAAGCTCTTAGTGGAAGAAAGGTATGATTCCTTTCTTCCTAAAGCTAAACACTCTCCTTCCTTAATAAATTTCTTATTCACTGTGAAATTGAAAACACAGCCTTTTCCTGATGACCAGATGGCCGAGCAAATTTAATCACTTCAAGCACTCCACACTTCCTTTCCACTACCCTTCATGGTGGGGGAAATCAAGAAGGAACCTTTTCATTTTTCCCAGATGCCAAGCTCTCTTGAGAACTTTCCCAACTATTACAAAAAACAGATACACTGTTTGCTGTAAGTTTGACTGGGGGTGGGGAGGAACAAACCAGATATGTAGGAGCAATGGAGATGAAGAAAGCCAATGTCTCTTTACAGCTATAAAGTAAATCCTTCAGAGGAGGAAAACAGTAAATAAGTAAAATAAATAAGTCAAAATTCTATTATTCTTGATTAGCGTTTTATTCAACAAAAATACCATTTACATTTATTCTGATTTATCTGATTTATATTTATGTTTGAATTAACATTTCCCTTCAAATTCATATCTGGTACTCCAGAAAATAAAGTAAGGAAATTCTAATGTATAATGTAGGGCAATGTGTATAGAATCTTACCCCAAATCAAATGATATACCCTAAATACTGTGGACTGTTTCAGCTAATAAAGGCTTGTCATGACTTCCTGGGTGTATATTGTCCTTTGATGGTGTTACCTATGCAAATTTATTGAACTTTCCAAATCTGTTTTGTCCACCTGAAAAAAATGGGTCTCTTAGGCTTGCCAATATATGAAAAACTATAGGGAAAGAAATTCACTTTGGTAAGGTACTTTCTTTCTTTTCTTTCTTTCTTTTTTCTTTTTTTTTTTTTTTTATAGATCCTCAAGCTGTCACGCCCTGGGTAGAGTGCTGTGGCATCACAGCTCACAGCAACCTCCAACTCCTGGGCTTAAGCAATTCTCTTGCCACAGCCTCCCAAGTAGTTGGAACTACAGGCGCCCGCCACAGTGCCCAGGTATTTTTTGGTTGTAGTTGTCATTGTTGTTTGGCAGGCCTGGGCTGGATTCAAACCTGCCAGCTATGGTATATGTGGCTGGTGCCTTAGCTGTTTGAGCTACAGGCGTTGAGCACAGATAAATTTCAAGCAGAGATAAATTAACTAAACCAAAACGAAATTATTTCCACAATTTGGTCTCCCATATTATCAGGAAATCATCCTCTCCTTCTTCCTCAAACCAATTTCGGGGATGATGACTAATACTCTTATTTACATGGGCACTGGTAACTTCTTCATTTACTGTTTAAAATAATGACATGTTAGGGTTGTTATGAACTGTCAAGGAAAATTAGTTTGCAACAAGGATTTTTTATTAATGGGGTTGTGAAATGAAACCAAAAGTGAAGTGGCAGCACCTAGTCTGCATTTGGAAAATATGCTATTAGAAAATATGGAAGCAAGTCACATACACACTTGTTTCTAAAAGCTCAGAACAATAACGCATTCTAAAAACCATAGCAATAAAGCCATCATGCAGAAATAAAAGTGGATTATACGCGTTCCAGCCTAAATGCTTACATGGCATATTTTCCTATCCTTTCAAATATTTCATTTTATAAAAAGACAATTGACTGAAGAATTCCTATCTCCTATCCTTTTCTAACAAGAACTGATTGTTACAAAATCTTCATTTTGCTAATTCATTGTAAACTATAATTAATCAGAAGCCTTACATAGATACAAAAAGACTATTTATATGAAAAGTCTTCCTTAGAAAGGACAAGAAATCTTCCTGATTCAACAGAAAGCAATTGCCATACTTGCTAATTCAAGACAGTAAAAAACTTTCCTCACCATAAAAAGACATACAAGCTAAGAAGAGGTTTTGATACTTTTGTTTACCAGTGATTTTATGTACATTATTTATAAAAACTGGTTAATGTAGTGGGAGACTAAACAATGCAATAGTTTGAAAGCTAACAACTTGAGTAAGGAGAGAAATTCAGAGCAATGTTTCGTCCCTCCTCCACAAAACACATCAAAAGCCTGGACTTAGAACTGGAAGGTCACCAAATATTTATTTTAAAACTTTCTAGTCAATAAGAGAAACATTTCCTTGGTGCAAAGGAGTAAGTAAACATCACCCAATATTCCCTAGAAATTCTTCAGCAAGGAAGATAGTGTGTAATCAGAAAAAAAAAAAAAGGCCACAGATTTTAGTTCCTAAAATAAACTTCATGCAATCACAGGAAGCATTTAGATCCTTTTCCCCCCTCGTGCAGGGAAATGAAACAATCTCTGGGCTATAGGAAATAACGCAAGTTTTAGAAAATCCCAGTGGTACGAGAGAAAAAACTTCAAGTGGATCTCTGACTCCCATAAATGACGTAAAGGACAACAGATGTTCAAAGGGTCAGCTACTCCCACAAGGACTGATTTGTACTGGTGAGGGTGATGACGCCAACCAACCACGGCTCACGGAAACAGGATAGCAGTCACTCACACAGCTCTACAATCCGTATGTCCGCACATGACCAACTGGCCTCATTCTGGCAAAAAGACCAAGAAGAGTAAGGATGGCAAAAAGTGCTGAAGAAGGAGAGATGAGAGGCAAGAAAGGAAAGCATGGATAGGGCTTTTATGTTAAAATGTCAGCAGTTTCCACTTAAAAAATAGTAAAAATAGGCTGGTGTGGTAGCTTGTGCATGTAATCTTAGTACCTTGGGAGGCTGAGGCAGGCAGATCACTTAAGGCCAAGAGTTTGACACCAGCCTGAGGAAGAGTGAGATGCCATCTCTGCAAAAAATAGAAAAATTAGCTGGGCATGGTGGTATGCACCTATAGTTCCAGCTACTCATGAGGCTGAGACTAGAGGATAGCTTGAGCCCAGGAGTTTCAGGGCTGTGAATTATGATGATGCCACTGTGCTCTAGCCTGCATGACAGGGTGAGACCCTGTCTCAAAAAGAAAAAAAAAAGAGTAAGAATATGGTAATGTCAATATTGATGCAAGAAAAATCAACAATCCAATACTATAAATATGCAAAATGCATACCGTAATGTAATTGGGTAGGAGAAAAGGTTTATAGCATGCTATGGTCTGAAGGTATAATCCCAAAATCCATATGTTGAAACCTAATCCCCAGTGTGGTAAGAGCAGTCACACACCAATGCCAATTTAGTACCTAATGAACACCAATGTGGGCAGGGTCATCTACTAACCCCAGAATAATGAGTACTATAATTTCACCATAAACCCTATATATTTTACATATCATTGTACAAGTAACCAACAACACTCTAATTGCATTCTCTGAGGGTTCTTTTCATTATTATTTTCTCCCTTTGATGTGTGGCTGGGACAGATGTATTTGCTGCATTCACTGCATGCCTTCATAGATTTCCAGGCTCTCCCACGGGGACAAAGGTAGCAGCGACCTTTTTTTGGTCTTCTTTTCACAGCTTGTCTCCTAACTCTTCCTTCTGGTTTGGTATGAACTGTTCCTCTTGTCCCCAAAACTTGACCTTGATTCTACTCATGTCCACAAAGATTCATTGCCATTGTATGTATTTTGCGTGGCGACTGTGCATATTTTGGATGCGTCTTCTTATGTTTTCTTCACAGAGTTCTTGTGCAAAATCTTCCAAAAAGTATTTTCTTCCTAACTATTTCTTTGAATGAAGTTGCGACTGGTGGCTAAATCACATATGAATTGTATGCTGCAATGTCAATGATGTGGAAGAAAATTGCCAGAGGTCAATGCTGAGTTCCTCATCAAGTGTCAACACCTGCTTTAGAAACATTATAAAAGTGGGTTACATCAGGCCTGTTATCTGTCCCCTTCTTATCTTCATGCGGGGTGGGAAGTACTGTAACTACCTTTCCTGTCTTTGGAACATAACTTACTAATGTCAGATAGGGAGAGAAGGCAAATTTTACCATACCAGTTGGAGACTTTTTCATCAATGCCGTACTGAGTTCTAGAGGCAAATCCCTTTTATCACTGTGAATAGTACCAACCGTGGTTATATTCTTTTGAAGCAAGTTGAAAACCAGGGAGATGGAGGTAAACTTTCTGTCCATGGTAATATTATTTCCAAATTGATCTAAATGACTGTTTTGAACCAGTCTTTTTACAATCTTGAGGCCACTATCATAATTTCTGAGAAAGTTCTTTGATTTCCCTGTAGTTGGCTCTGCAGCAAAACAATAGTTTGTAGAAGAATCACACAAAAGATTCACTGCAATTTCATGCTTTCCAGGTTTAGTTGGTATGTGAAGTCTGAATGAGCAAGGCCCACAAAAAGACATCAATTCCTCATCAACAATGACAAATTTGTGGGGATCGTGGTAAAGTTAGAGCTTATTATAATGATCGTCCAAAGCTCTTGAACTGGAGCAAACTTATGGTGGTGTCGGTTGTCACATCACCCATATGTTGACATGTCAGTAGGAGTCGAATTCTGTGTTCTGAGAATGTAGCACAGTACTGGAAAATTCTCCTCACTGAAACAATCTGGTACATTGTTTTTATTTTGTTAGTACACACCACAGTGTAGAAGAATTCCAATTAGTCCTAATATTTCTTCTTTTACAAGATCGCCAGAATTCTGGATGAGTATATCCTTACATGACTCTTTGACTAGACATACTTTCTGGTTTATAAACTTGATAATTACATCACAGATTCATTATCAATAAATTGTTGGAAAGCATCCAACGGAGTTTTGAATTCTCTTCTTGATTCTATGTCTGGTTGGGTCCTCATACTATTAGCCAATTATTGTCTCCCCTGATCCTTCATAAGCTGTGAGTTCCATATCATTCTTGATAGTGCTATAATCTGAGCTGTAGGCTGCTCTATTTTTATTACTGGGCCTGGTCCTCTTTTCTTAGGCTTCATATTTTGCATTTATTCTGTTCCACCATCATCATATTCTTTTTTCTCTTCACTCTCTTCCTCAGAACTAATAATCTCATCTTCTACCTCTATGAATTCTTTTTGTTCATTACCTTAACTAGTGAAAATGTCTTCACCATTTTCTTCAACCGGACACTCAGTTCTTCCTATGTCTTAGCTATTGACAAATTATATTGCCTCATAGTTGTATCATGAGAAAAAAAGTGAGTCATTGCTTGACATAAATGAATGTACAGAATAATCATATATTGTATATTTTCAGCCATACATACCTTAATCTTTGCCAAACATAAATACATTGCTTCACTATGAAAAACA
Source organism: Perodicticus potto (assembly GCA_963574655.1). Classification (NCBI taxonomy): domain Eukaryota; kingdom Metazoa; phylum Chordata; class Mammalia; order Primates; family Lorisidae; genus Perodicticus; species Perodicticus potto. The sequence continues at coordinate 10,100 of CAUYRH010066114.1, read as the reverse complement.
CTCAGAAAAGAAACAGAATGCTGGCTTTTCCTGGAAAAGAGACTTCAACTTGTCACCGGTAAGTGTTGAGAACTGTTGATCTACGAGTACTGACATGCAAGTGTCATGGATGGGTGGGTAAGGGTGTAATAACAAAAGTCCTAAATGGTGAAACTGCAGCTCCCTGAACAAACAAACCTACAACAACAAAACACGTTTTTCTATCACCAGATGTTAGTCTGTTCAGGCAATACAGACTGGGTAGCTTATAAACAAGAGAAATGTATTTCTTGCAGTTCTGGAGACTGAAAAGTCCATGATTAAAATGCCTAGTGTGGGTCCACTTCTGATTCACTGATGGCTGCTTTGCACTGTAACCTCACATAGTGGAAAGTAGGAACTAGCTGGCTTTCTTGGGTCTCTTTTATAAGGGCATTGATCCCAATCATGAGTGTTCCATCCTTATGACCTAATAACCACCCCACACCAGTCCTCACCTCCTGATACGAATTTGGGTGAGAACACAAACACTGAAACTAAAGAACCAGACAATTGGTTATTTGTAGGTTTTTGCTCCTTTGAACAGTTCTACTAAGATTTCTTGCATGTGTCTTCTGGTACATATGCACAGAACTTGTTCAAAAAAGATCCAGAAATGGAGTATTTGAAGTAAAATTCCATGAAGTAATACTAAAATGGAGTATTTCAATATTGTAATGAAGCATTCCCCACGCTACAATGGCTACTTCACCACTCCTACCAGCAACATGTTAAATACATTGATTCCAACACATTTTCAGACTTTCTAATTTTTACAATCTACTGAGTGTAAAATGGCATCTCATTGGTTTCGATTTACATTTTACTGCTTACTACTGGTACTGAGCTTCTGTTTATTGACCATTCACCTTTTCTCTTCTGTGAAATGCCCGTTTGTTTCTATTGCTTAGTTTTCTTTCCTTTCTCTCTCTCTCTGTAAGGCAGGGTCTCACTCTGTTACCCAGACTGGAAGGCAGTGGTGTCATCACAGCTTACAGCAACCTCAAATTCATGGGCTCAAACAATCCTCCTGCCTCAGACCCCTGAGGAGGTGGGGCTACAGGTGTGTGCCACCATGCTCAGCTAATTTTATTACCCAGTTTTCAATTACGTTATCCTTTTTAACTTACAGATGCACAGAAGTTCTTAAGTTATTCCAAATAACTACTTCTTTATTCATTACAAGCACTTCTAATGTTCTCTCAGTTGGTGGCTTACTTCCTCACTTCCTATATGGTATCTTTTACTGAAGAGACATTCTTAATTGTAATGCAGACAAATTTATCAATCTTTTCTTATAAGTACCTTTCGTATCTTGTTTAAGAGATTCTTCCCAAGGTTAGAAAAGTCCTATATTTTCTTCTATATTTTATAATTGTGCCCTAAAAATTGAATTTTGTATGGCCATTTTTTCCCACACGAATAACGAATTATCCCAGCACTGTTAAGTTTCGTTATGCCTGAGAAATTTGCCTTCCCCCTCCCTCGGCCCTTCTATTCCTTCTCCTTCAGGAGTTGCTCAGCTATTCTCGGATCCTTGTTCTTCATAAAAATTTAAAAATCTGTTTGTTATGTTCTACTATTAAAAGGGAAAATTATGTTCCCTGGAATGCCTTTTTATACTTAAAAAATTTTGTCTAAAGTCTGAAAGGCATGATATTTCAAAAATACCCAATGACCGTCTACTTCCTCAAAGTCAAACTGTACTTCATGTCATTCAAGGCCCTCTGTACTCTGATCAGTCCTATTTTTCCATCCTATTATCTATTACTTTCAAATAGGAAACTACCTTTCTTAAGTAAGCTGATTTCCCCACAGCTCTCCCTACACACCTTTTCAGCCTACTCTCCACTCCTCATTTCTTTGCTCATGTTATTTTCTAATATTCAACTAGCTATTCCTGAAACCTGATTCCATATCTTTTTTATCCACTTCATTTCCCTAAAATAATGTACTAAAAGTCAGATTTGGGCTTTTATTGAAATGTACTCAATTTGTGCTAGTTAATGTGTGATAGTGTCCTCCATTAAAGTATGAACTCCCTAGTAAGTGAGGGCTGAATAACAGTTGGAGAATTATTTTTGATTGGTTCTTCTCAATGTTAAATAAATTTTAGACTAGTTGCTCTTGCCAATATTTGGGTCCAGTCACAATAAGGTCATTTAGTTTGGATATGTTGGCTTTCTGTTGTGCTTAATCTAGGTGAGTAACTATGAAGAGTGAAAACTAAGAGAAAACCAGTGCTTAATGGAATCTATTTGCCAGGGATTTTTATAACATAATTTGAAAGTACCTTCATCAGCACAGACAGCCTAATAACATGTTCTCATAGTAGTTTACAATGTATCTGTATAGTTCTCCATCTGAAGAGAGGATAAAGAAACAACTGTGTGAGCCATAATTAAATCTATTAGGCACTGGGTGAGAAGTAATGTTTAAATAACAGTCTAACAGCTGCAACACCCATACTCTTCAAAATGTTTTTTTTCTTAATGCCTGAAACAGATATAGTTGAAGATAATATACTGTTCTCCTATCTCATTTCTCAACTAAAATTATAAAGAATTAAAATAATTTATTGCTTGATATATTTCATTTCTAAGAGACAAATGACGTTACTATAAAGTCCTAAAGTAACCTGCAGAATAAAAATTACCAAAAGCGTAGGGTATAAATGAGTTAAAACAAAAACTACCATGGAACTTAAGATTATCTATAAAGATTAAACATAATAAACAGTAGGAAAGTAGTTTGAAAAAAAGTCTTTAAATACACAGCCACGTTTTGTCCTTTTTTTAAAAGAGCATTCTTTTCCTATTAAAAGTCTTTCTCTATTAACCAAGTTATCTGTTACCAACCAGACATGCGTGGGGAAAAAAGTCAGCTACGTTTCAATGAACAAACTGAAACTATGGCACAACAATATTTATATAGGTCATCCAATTTCAGAGTTTAACAAGAGCACTTTTAGGAACTTTAATATGAACATGAGGTTTAAATGTTATCTTAATAAGAGTTTCTAATTAGGCAAGTAGTCTGATATCAAGTTCTAGTGTACCATATTCTATGGAAACTTTAACTCAAATTATTTAAAAAGTTTTAAATGTGAAAACAATTAGCTGCTCCATATCACACTGTAGGATCTGGCAAAGTGGGAAAGAAAGCAAATAACTGAATTCACTATCCATGAGGTTTCAACCTGAACTCCAAACATAATTCACACAAACTAACTAGCTCATCTAGAATGAGTGAATGCTCACCTTCTTTTTCAATAGATATCTTTTAATTTAGAAAAGGAGGGCGGGGGAGTCTTTCAAAAAAGGACTTGAAAACAAACATATAAGAAAGGAAATTGTAACATTTTAGGCATTTAAAAAGGTTTACTTATTATATAATTAGTATTCTGAACAGAATAATCCAGAATCAGAAAGCGATGCATTATGTGTCACACTTTTACAGCTTTATTGAAGTATAACTGATGCACAATAAACTTCATGTGTTTAAAAAGTGTACAATTTGGGCAGCGCCTGTGGCTCAGTGAGTAGGGCGCCAGTCCCATATACCGAGGGTGGTGGGTTCAAATTCGACCCCACCCAAACTGCAACAACAAAAAAAATAGCTGAGTGTTGTGGTGGGCGCCTGTAGTCTCAGCTACTCGGGAGGCTGAGGCAAGAGAATCCAGGAGTTGGAGGTTGGTGTGAGCTGTGTGATACCACGGCACTCTACTGAGGGTGAAAAAGTGAGACTCTGTCTCTCCAAAAAAAAAAAAAAAAAAGTGCACAATTTGAGTTTTGATCTATGTATATGCTTATGAATCAAGTCCGTGAACATTTCTATCACTACCAGACGTTTTCCTCATTTCCTTTTTAATCCATCCCTCTTTCCAAATCCTTCTCCTCTACCTATCTCTAGGCAACCACTAATCTATTTTATTAAGTAGTTAAGTCTGCATTTTCTAAAACCGTATATAAATGGAATTATATAGGTTTTACTCCTTTTTGTCTGCCTCTTTAAGAATCATTATTTTAAGACATATTTGTTATTGTATTAATAATTTATTTCATTTTATTGCTAAGAAGTCTGAGTACCTCCAAGGTGGCCCATAGTGATATTCAGCAATGCGGTAAGTAGCACTTTTTCTAGAATGAGTTCACAAACTTAATTGTCCAACCACATAGACTATTATACAGATATTATAAAGATATGGAAAACTTTATTCACCTTTTGATGCATATTGGAACTATTTCCAGCTTTTGGATATTATAAACACAGCTGATATGAACATGTGTATATAAGTCTTCATGAGCGTGTATATCTCATTTATCTTGGGTAAATATCTAGAAGCAGAATAGCTAGGTTGTGTGGTAAGTATACCTGAACTGTTTCTGAAGTGGTATTATTTTACATTTCCATCAACCGTGTATGAGATTTCCAATGCATCCATATTGTCATCAATATCTAGTATGGCTAATCTTTTTAACTGTAGCCATTTTAGTGTTGTGTTAGTGGTATCTCATTGTGATTTTAGTTTGCATTTCCTTAATGACTAAAGATGTTAAGCAGTCTCATGCTATTTTTCAAGAGCATCTCTTCTTTATTTCTTTATTTATTTATTTATTTTATTGTTGGGGATTCATTGACGGTACAAGAAACCATGTTACACTGGTTGCACTTGTTCGGTAAAGTCCCTCTTACAATCGTGTTTTGCCCCCAGAAGGTGTGGGAGACATCAAGACCCCACCCCCCTCGCTCCTTCCCTCTTTCTGAAGAGCATCTCTTCTTTGGTGAAGTATCTGTTCAAATCCTTTGCCGATTTTTATTTTTTTATCTGATCATTAAAACTGGACTTTAAGATCAAAGCATGCAATTTAGATGAATGAGATACCATTAAATAACATATCTGACCTTTTGTAAAGCTTACTCTGTTTCTCCATTATAATATATTTCTGGCACCAAGAAACAGCCCAAAGCTTCCATACCATCAGTATTCCATAGGAGCTCAAACACTAACACTATCTTTATATATGAACCTTTGCTAATTTGTTGTTGTTGTTGTTGTTGCAGTTTTTTTGGCTGGGGCCAGGTTTGAATCCGCCACCTCTGATATATGGGAACCGTGCCCTACTCCTTGAGCCACAGGCGCCTCCCTGAATATTTGCTAATTTTTAAATTGAGTTGTCTTTTAATGGACTGTAAGTGTTCCTTATATATTTTAGATACAAATTATTTGTCAGAGTAATTTTAAAAATGTTTTCTCCCAGTCCATAAATTGCCTTTTAATTTTCTTAATTGTGCCTTTCAAATAGCTAAAATTTAGGTTTGATAAAGTATAAGTTATCAACTTTTTCTGTTATAGTCTTATAGTAATTTTCGTGTCCTAAGAAATTTTTGTATAAATCAAGATCATACAGATTTTCTACCATGTTTTCCTTTTTGAAATTTCATAGTTTTATAATTTACATTTAGACTGATGATCTGTTTTGACTTTTTTTTGTAGTTGTGTAAGTTATAGAGCAAAGTTCGTTTGTTTGCAAAAAAAGAAGTTTAATTGTTCAAGTACAATTGCTGAAAAGACCACCTATTCTCCAAGGGAATTACTGTGGTCTTTTTTTGTCGGAAATCAAGTTATCCTATCTGTGTATGTCTCCTGAATTCTCTGTTCTGTCCAATGGGTCTATATTTCTTATCTTTACACCAACCATGTCTTAATTACCATAGCTTACTCTAGTCTTGAAATTAGGTACTGTAAGTCCTCAAACTTTAATCATTCTTTTTCCTAAAATTGATTTGACTATTTGAAACTTTCTCTAGCCCCATATAAATTTTAGCATCAAGTTGTCAATTTCAATAAAGGAGCTGCCTAGAATTTTAACTAGGATCACACTGAATACATATCAGTTTGAAGGATTTTTTTTCTTATTTTTCCTGCTCTACCCTTACTTTTTGAACTCTAATCACATTCTTGCCCCCTCACCTAGCAGTTGGGATTGCTATTACTTGATATTTAATGCTTATCAGCTTGCTGTGGGGCACAGGGTTCTCTGTTGTCCTGATCCCCTCTCAGGTTTGGATAAGGTCCCTGTCCTTGAATCTTGGCAACTGGGCTTTCTGTAGGTATTTTTATATTTTTAATGGCTGGGGAGCCAACATGGCTTCCTGTTACTTCTCCAGGAGTAGAGAGTTTTTCTCTTTCCTCTCCCCCCGGTCACAGTGGGTCTTTATCTGTTTCCCCAAAACAAAAAGGTTTCCTGCCTTCCCCTGATGAAGAATTTATGAAGAACAAATACTGTTCTTTAGGGAAGAGCTGTCCAGGCAGGGCTGTATGCTCTTTTCACAGTGGCGGATGCTCCTATCCTCCAGGCCTATACCATTAAAGAAGGCTTTCTACAATTCCCTGCCCTGCGCTCAATTCTCCTCTTAGATACCCAATGAGGTCAATGGAGTAAACTTGATGGATAGGTGAAAATCCCCCTTCTGTTAGCAGCTTCCAGGAATTCTAGAGTTCCCTATTATACTCCCAGCTTTTAAGAATTTGCCAAAAATTTTCTTACTTGTTTGTAGGTGTCTGGTATCTCTTTCTTTTATGCTCTGCTAGAGGTAAGGCAGTGTTTGCATCTTGTCTCTCCATGGAGGGGCTTTTCTTTCCTTAACATTTCAGGCTACTTGGCTGCATTGCAACTTCAGTTTCTGGTAGGTTTAAGTAAAGTAATAATTTTGTTATCATATAGCTTTTTCTTATTTTAAGTGTGGATATGATGCACATTCCAATCTTCTCCATCCTAAACAAAATTAAAATTCTCTCTAGTAGTTGTTTGTTGTTCTTCTTGGACTTCATATGCTAGCTCTAAAATTTGTATGAAAATACAGAAAAATCACAGATTGTCAAAACCTTCTTGGGGAACAAGGTGATGACAATAAAAACAAGACAGTGAGTTATTAGTGCAAAGATAAAACAAACCAGTGGGCCAGAATAGAAAGCTCAGAAGGAGACCCATACAAACATAGGCATTTAATTTACAACAAAGATGGCATCACAGAGCATTATGAGAAAAAAGAGAGTTCCAGTGTTATTAGGATATACTACATGCATATATGGAAGTAAAACTCAATAGCAATCAAGCAGATGGGAGGGGGAGAAGGGGTTGGGCAAAATCACACCTAAAAGGTACAATGCATACTATCTGGCTAATGGGCACATTTAAAACTTTGACTCAAACAGTATAAAAGTAATTCATGTAACCAGAACTTTTGTACCCCATAATATTCTCAAATTTAGAAAAATAGATGAAAGCAACGACAAAAAATCAAGCTTAAGGCCAGGTGTGGTGGCTTGCACCTGAGTTCCTAGGACTTTGGGAGTCTGAGGCAGGTAGATTGCCTGAGTCTAGCAGTTCAAGACCAACCTGAGCAAGAGAAAGACCCCATCTCTACTAAAAATTGAAAAAAACTAGCCAGACATTGTGGTGGGTACCTGTAGTCCTAGCTACTCAAGAGGCAGAGGCAAGAGGATCGCTTTAGCTCAAGAGTTTGAGATTACTGTGAGCGATGACGCCATGCAACTCTACCCAGGTTGATATAGTGAGACTCTGCCTCAAAAAAAAAAAAAAAAAAAGAAAGAAAGAAAAAAATTTTAAGAAAAGAAAATCAGGTTAAAAAAAAAACAAAACAGAAAACTTAAGCCTATTTTTCTCAAAACCAAAACCAAAACAAATTCCAGATAGATCACAGAACAAAACACTTATACCTGCAGAAGGATCTCTTTGTGACTTTAGAGTATGGCACACACACACACACACACAAAACAATAATAATAATAATGGAAAAGTATGGTAAACTTGAGAACTAGAATTAAGAATTTCTGTCTATCAAAAGACACCATAAGGCAATTCACAGAGTCAAAAAAATATCTGTAGCATAGAGAACTGAAGAAAGAGTCATATCAAAAATATGTAAAGCATTCCAACAACACAAAAGAAAAACAGGCAAGAAATTTGACTGGGTGCAGCACAAAAGAGGCTATCCAATGGCCAATAAATACATGTAAAGGTGCTAAATCTCATTTGCAGTGAGGAAAATGCAAGTTAAAATGAAATACACAGTGAGACACCTCTAAACTCCTGCTGGCAAATCCACTCCTAGAAATAACTAAACAGAAATTCAAGAGCGTGAATACCAAGAAGATATGTACAGGAATGTCTAAAGTTGCATAATCAACATTTTTAATAGCAAAACATTGGAATCAATGCCAATGGCCGTCTACAATAGAAGGGGTAAGTTGTATATACCCAAAGAAGGGAATATTCTCAAGCAAAGAACAAGTCACAGCTGTATCTCAAAAACATAATATAAAGCAAAAAGTCAATAGACAGCAAAATAAAAGCAGTTAATATAGAACAAAAAAATACCCACCATGTTTCCATTTAATAGGAATTCTAAAAATAGGCAAAATTATAGTGTTTAAGGACACAGGTTTAGGTGTTAAAACATCAGTATCTGGTTAACTTTGTAAGAGAAAGAGGTGTTAGTGATTGGGAAGGAAAATACTGAGGCTTCCAGGTTGCGGACAATGTTGTATTTTTAACTTGGCTGATAGTTACATGGGCATACGCTCTGTTAACTAAAAGGCACACATTTACGTCTTCTGTGCTTATCTATGCGTATTATACTTCATGATAATTTGCCCCCACCCCCAAAAAGCTTTTGGTTATTGATGATATTACTTTTTACTAGACATGCTTTACATGTAGTGATGGGGACTACCTGAACTCTAATATAGTCTTCAGTTTTTATTTTCTAGGACTCCATAAAGATTTTTTGTGTTTTCTTGAAGTGGAGTTGGGGTAGAGATGGGGGAATTCTTCCTCTGGAACTGAGAGACAAAGATTCAGATAAAGGCATAAAAAAAATCAGCTTTATTACTGACAAAAACTGGATTAGAGGATGTGTGCCACAAAGAGTTACCAAATACTCTAACCCTAAGTTAGACGGACTTGCCTGCTCAAGTCCAAGACAGAGAGAGACAACTTCAGGTTTCCTTGTAGCCTGTCTCAGAAAATGTGGGATGTGGTTGAAATCAAAGACATACAGAGGGCTTTGGTAGAAATTTTCCTATTCCTCTCATCCTGAAATGGAGTGAGTGAGGAGCTTACTTTTCCCTCTTGGATAGTAGAACAGAAATTCCCTATACTCTTTGAAAGTGTGAAGAATGAGGAATAAATATTATCCCTTTAACTACAGACAGACTACCTGTGCTTAAGAGTGTGTCTTGGAAGTCAGCTCTTTGAAGCTTAACATAGCCTACAATAGGCAAAATTTTAGAATAAGTTTAGTTCTTGCTGTTTGAGCTACTTTTCCTTCCTCCACTTCTTAGCCTGCATGTATTTTCCAACCATCATTTTTTCCCCAGTAATATTTTTTTGAAGTATCTGCAGGTAACAGTCAAGTGAAAGAGAAGGAGACATGGGCAAGAAATTATATATGTGGACCTCCTCTAAGTCATGTATTTTTGAGTAAAGACTATGGTTTCCATTTTCTCCTGAGATGTGTTCAACTATGGCACACAATTTTAAGCACCTCTGGAGTTTATAAATCATTCCTTTTCTGAAAAAGTTAAGTTTGGGTTAAGTACTTGCTTTTTGGTATTCAAAAGTTCTCAGTGATCACTTGTATTTCCCCTCTCCTAAACAGTTAATAAAAACACAAATAAACATCTACAACTCTAAGCCATTATTTCCTTCTCAGAATAAGTGACAATTGTGTGTTCACAAAGAATTTTATTCATGATATTTATCAGTGTAGATAATTTTTATACAGGAAATTTCAGTTCAGATGTAGCAGTACATTTTTTTAAACGTTTATTTTTAAGATAATTGTAGATTTGCATGCAGTTGTAAAATGTAATACAGAGATTCCACGTGCACTTTATCCAATTTCCCCCAATGGCAACATCTTGCAAAACTATAGTACAATATAATAATTAAGACACTGATGTTGAGAAAGTCAGGATACATTTCCATCATCACAAGTATCCCTCATGTTGTTTTTATAGCTATACCTGATTCCCTCCCAACCTCACCTCCTCT
>CAUYRH010066113.1:0-19219 GCA_963574655.1 Perodicticus potto | reverse complement strand
TTTTTCTTTCTTTTTTCCCTTCTTGCTCTTCAATCTTCTCATCCTTCTGGTCCTGTACCAAAAGGACTCATCAAAACCCTAGTCCAGAGGCACGGCAACTCAAAGATCAGGAGGAAGTGAGCAGGATTAGGGCAAGGAAACAGATAAAAGAAATCACTCATGAGGAAGAATCAGCAGAAAACTCCTGGCATCATGAAAAACCAGTCCAGAGCAACCACCTACACCAAGGGACTGTGAGGTAGCGACTGCAGAGGATTCCACCTATAAGGAAATGTTAGAAATGACAGAAAGGGAATTTAGAATACAGATAATGAAAACAATGAAGGAAATGAAGGAAACAATGAAGGAAACTGCTGATAAAGTGGAAAATAACCAAAAGGAATTCCAAAAACAGAATCAAATAAGAGATGAACGATATGAAGAATATAAAAAGGATATACCAGAGCTGAAGGAAGTGAAGCAATCAATTGGGGAACTTAAACATGCAATAGAAAGTATCAACAATAGATTAGACCATGTAGAAGAAAGAATCTCAGAGGTAGAGGACAAAGCTCTTGAGATAACTCAGATAGTTAAAGAGGCAGAAAAGAAGAGAGAGAAAGCAGAACATTCACTGAACTCAAACATAACGAGTTATAGGTATCCCAGAAGGAGAAGACGAATGCCCCAGGGGAATGGAAGCCATACTAGAGAATATTATAAATGAAATCAGCACATTGTACCCCTTGATTGCACTAATGTACGCAGGTATGATTTAATTAAAAAAAAAAAAAAGAAAGAAATAGAGCTCCTGAACAGACCAGTTTCAAGCACTGAGATTACAGAAACAATAAAGAATCTTCCAACCAAAAAATGCCCTGGTCCGGATGGCTTCACACCAGAATTCTATCAAACCTTCAAGGAAGAGCTGATTCCCATACTGTAGAAATTATTCTAAAAAATTGAGGAGGAAGGAATCTTCCCCAGCACATTCTATGAAGCAAACGTCACTCTGATACCAAAACTGGGGAAAGACTCAACTAAAAAAGGAGAATTTCAGACCAATTTCACTCATGAACATAGATGCAAAAATTCTTAACAAAATCCTAACCAATAGATTACAGCTTATCACCAAAAAAATCATACATCATCATCAAGCAGGTTTCATCCCAGGGATGCAAGGCTGGTTTAACATATGCAAGTCCATAAATGTTATCCACCATATTAACAGAAGCAAAAACAAAGATCATATGATCCTCTTAATAGATGCAGAAAAAGCATTCGATAAAATCTAGCAGCATCCTTTTCTAATTAGAACACTGAAGAGTATAGGAATACATGGCACATTTCTGAAACTGATTGAAGCTATCTATGACAAACCCACAGCTAATATTTGACTGAATGGAATAAAACTGAAAGCTTTTCCTCTTAGAACTGGAACCAGACAAGGTTGTCCTCTGTCACCATTACTATTCAACATAGGGCTGGAAGTTCTAACCAGTACAATTAGACAAGGCAAGGAAATAAAGGGCATCTAAATGGGAGTGGAGGAGGTCAAACTCTCCCTCTTTGCTGACGATATGATCTTATACTTAGAGAACCCCATAGACTCAACCACAAGACTCCTGGAAGTCATCAGAAAATACAGTAATGTCTCAGGATATAAAATCAATGTTCACAAGTCAGTAGCCTTTGTATATGGCAATAACAGTCAAGATGAGAGGCTAATTAAGGACACAACTCCCTTCACCATAGCTTAAAAGAAAATGAAATATGTAGGTATATACCTAACAAAGGAGGTGAAGGACCTCTATAAAGAAAATTATGAAAAGTGGAAACCTAATTAACACATGTATATGTAAAAATAAAAAAAAAGAAAATTATGAAATCCTAAGAAAGGAAACAGCAGAGGATATTAACAAATGCAAGAACATACCATGCTCATGGCTGGGAAGAATCAACATTGTTAAAATGTCTATACTTCCCAAAGCAATCTACCTATTCAATGCCATCCTTACTAAGATACCAACATTGTACTTTCAAGATTTGGAAAAAATGATTCTGCATTTTATATGGAACCAGAAAAAAAGTCCATATAGCTAAGGCAGTTCTTAGTAATAAAAACAAACCTGGGGGCATCACCATACCAGATTTTAGGCTGTACTACAAAGCCATAGTGGTCAAGACAGCATGGTACTGGCACAAAAATAGATACATAGACATTTGGAATCGAATAGAAAATCAGGAAATGAAACTAACATCTTATAACCACCTACCTTCAATAAACCAAATAAGAACATACCTTGGGGGAAAGCCTCCCTATTCAATAAATGGTGCTGGGAGAACTGGATATCCACATGTAAAAGACTGAAATTGGACCCTCACCTTTCTCCACTTACAAAAGTTGATTCAAGATGGATAAAGGACTCAAATTTAAGGCATAACACAATAAAAATTCTGAAAGAAAGCATAGGAAAAACACTGGAAGATATTGGCCTGGGGAAAGACTTCATGAAGAAGACTGCCATGGCAATTGCAACAACAACAAAAAATAAACAAATTTTCAGACTTAATTAACCTGAAAATCTTCTGTACAGCTAAGGAGACTACAACCAAAGCAAATAGACAACCTATACAGTGGGAAAGGATATTTGCGTATTTTGAATCAGACAAAAGCTTGATAACTAGGATCTATAAAGAACTCAAATTAATCTACAGGAAAAAAGCAAACAATCCCATATATCAATGGGCAAGAGACTTGAATAGAACCTTCTCTAAAGAAGACAGACAAATGGCTAACAAACATATGAAAAAATGCTCATCATCCCTAATTATTAGAGAAATGCAAATCAAAACTATCTTTAGATACCATCTAACCCCAGCGAGAATGGTCCACATCACAAAATCTCAAAACTGCATATGCTGGTGTGGATGTGGAAGGAAGGGAACACTTTTACACTGCTGGTGGGACTGCAAACTAATACAACCTTTTTGGAAGGAAGTATGGAGATCCCTCAAAGAACTCAAGCTAGACCTCCCATTTGATCCTGCAATCTCATTACTGGGCTTCTACCCAGAAGGAAAAAAATCCTTTTATCATAAGGACACTTGCACTAGACTGTTTATTGCAGCTCAGTTTAACATTGCCAAAATGTGGAAACAGCCTAAATGCCCACCAACCCAGGAATGGATTAACAAGCTGTGGTATATGTACACTATGGAATACTATTCAGTCATTAATAAAAATGGAGACTTTACAGCCTTTGTATTAACTTGGATGGAAGTGGAACACATTATTCTTAGTAAAGCATCACAAGAATGAAGAAGCACGAATCCTATGTACTCAATTTTGATATGAGGACAATTAATGACAATTAATGACATGGTGGGGGTGGGGAAAGGGGAGACCAGAGAGAGAAAGAATGAGGGAGGGGTGGGGAAAGGAAGAGCAGAGAGAGGGAAGGAGTGAGGGGGGTGGGGTCTTGGTGTGTGCCACACCTTTTGGGGGCAAAACACGATTGTAAGAGGGACTTTACCTAACAAATGCGATCAGTGTAACCTGATTTCTTGTACCCTCAATGAATCCCCAAAAATTAAAAAAAAAAAAATATATATATATATATACACATATATCTCCATCATTATGTGATTTTGTGGCCAAAATTAATTTAGCAATTTTTACCTATTAAAATTTCTCATATCTACACAGTTAAACTTGAAAACAAAATTTTGTAGTATGAACGAATTCGAGTGACTCTTTCAAATGAAGAATTTCAGGAAGTAGTGAGACCATTTGTTAAAAATACATATTGTATCATTTTCCAGTTAGCTTGGAGATGTCAGAGAGACATTAAGAAGATGAAAATGGGCTCAGCACGTGTAGCTCAGCGGCTAGGGCGCCAGCCACACACACTGGACCTGGGGGTTCAAACCCAGCCTGGGCTTGCCAAACAACAATGACAACTACAACTGAGTAGTCCCAGCTACTTGAGAAACTGAGGCCAGAGAATCTCTTAAGCCCAAGATTTTGAGGTTTCTGTGAGCTGTGATGACATGGCACTCTACCAAGGGTGACATAGTGAGACTCTCTCAAAGAAAAAAAAGAAAAGGAAGATGAAAATGTACTAGGAAAAATTTTTTAAAAGGTATTTTTTATGGTTTTTATTTTAATTTTAATTTTTTATGTTTGATGTATGGAATTCAAAATTGAGTATGACAATTCAGTAAGTATAGCCAATGACACATTCCTTTCATTTGACTCTATGAGTTTTTGGTGAGATATTTTTTCCAGCTGTGTGATATGTTAAAACCGAATACTATTCAAATTAACTGTAGTTAGAACCAGAGCTCCATCACTAAATGTTTTATTAAGAGTTTCAATAATGGGCTCGGTGCCTGTGGCTCAGCGGGCTAAAGCGCCAGCCACATACACCTGAGCTGGCGGGTTCGAATCCAGCCCGGGCCCACCAAACAACAATGATGGCTGCAACCAAAAAATGGCCGGGCATTGTGGTGGGCGTCTGTAGTCCCAGCTACTTGGGAGGCAGAGGCAGGAGACTCGCTTGAGTCCAGGAATTGGAGGTTGCTGTGAGCTGTGATGCCACGGCACTCTATCCAGGGTGACAGCTTGAGGCTCTGTCTCAAAAAAAAAAAAAAAGTTTCAATAATGAAGCATACACTATCCCACTACTTTCATTAAATAACAAAAGGGTGGCTTCCCACTTGGATTCCCCCCTCCACTACCAGAGGTTCTGTTCCCCCTTTTTTTGCTTCCCCCGATTTGCTTAGCATGCTTATCAATCTTTCTCCCTGTTAATAAACTCTATCCTGTCACTTAAAAATTTGTACATTTATTGTTTAATTCAATTAAACACAAGCATGCTTTTAGTTAATGCATAACGATGTTTTAGTCAATGGCAGACCCTATATATGATTAACTGGACCCCATCTGTGGTCCTGTAAGATTATAATGGAGGCAGAAAATTCCTATTACCCAGCAACACCATGGCTGTCTTGATGCTGTGAGGCAATGCAGTACTCACTTGTTCATGGTGATGCTGCTTTCAATAGACCTACTGTGCTGCCAGCCATATAAAAGTATAACATGTGCAATTATGTATGGAGCATGTACTTGATAATGATAATAAATGTCTACGTCACTGGTTCTTGTATTACCACACCATGCTCTTTATTGTTATTTTAGAGTGTACTCTTTCTACTCATAAAAAAAAGAAGCTGTGAAACAGCCTCTCTCCTGCAGGAGACTTCCCAGAAGAAGGGAATGAGAGATGACAAGTCCATGAGGAGTCCCTGAAGACCTTCCAGAGGGAAAGATGTGGTGGTGGGAGATGGTGATATTAATGATACTGACTCTGTGTAGGCCCAGACTACTGTGTGTGCGTGGGTCTTATTTTTTTTTGTTGAGACAGAGTCATACTCTGTTGCCCCAGGGTAGAGCGCAGTGCTGTCATCCTAGCTTACTGCAACCTCAAACTCCTGGGCATCCCTAGTAGCTATTACTATAGGTGCCTATCATGACACCTGGCTAACTTCTTTTATTTATTTATTTATTTTTTTGTTAAACAGGCCCAGGTGAGGCTCGAACTCGCTGTCCCTGGTGTGCTAGGGCTGGCACTCCAACCACTGAACTATGGTGCCCAACTATTTCTTCTATTTTTATGTCTGACCATTTTTTTCTATTTTTAGTAGAAATAGGGTGTTGCTCTTGCTCAGGCTGCTCTTGAACTCCTGAGCTCAAGGGATCCTCCTTTCCCAGCCTCCCAGAGTGCTAGGATTACAGGTATGAGCCACTGTGCCTGGCCTATGTGCAATTATTAAACACAGTTGTTAAACACTGTAAACATATAAAACCCATATACAATTAATAGTGATTATCTTTGAGGTTTGTTCTTGGGAGTCAGACATTTCAAAGAGTTTTATGTCATGTAAATTCTTTATTGTTGACTTTTTAATTTTACCACTTACATACTTTACTTGTATAATAAGTAGCTATTTAAAAGTAGCATATGAAAAGACTGTGTGGTTTCCATGCTCAAATACAGACCCCAGTGATCTCTGCTTCCCAAGATATACACCCTTATGTAGTCCCCCTTCCAGATTGTGCAAAGATCTTTCCATGTGACCAACAGTAAGCAGCATAAGTAATGCATATCATCTGCAAGATTAGGTTATATATGTCTTAGGTGCTCTCTCTCTTTATAGATCTGTCTCCCAGATCACTAGCTCTGTGGAAAGCTAAAATGTGAAAAGCCCAAGCTTCCAGGGAACGGCTGGTAGCTGACCCTCTAGGCCCAGTCAACTTTGTAGACATGTAGTCCCAGTGGACAGTTTGGTTGCAGCTTCCTGAGTAACCCTGAGCCAGAACTAGCTTACACCAGTCCTGAATTGCTGATCCTCATAAACTGTGGGAAATCATAAATTGTTTTAAGCTTCTGTGCTTTGGGGTAATTTATCATGTAGCAATAGATAGATAACTAATACAGACTGCTGCCCCTGGAGAAATAAAAGCAACTGAAGAACCATCTTTGCATGGGTTTGCAACTAAAATGCCTGGATTCTCCTTTCAGGAAAGCTCTGGCTAGCAATGTCACTGATCAGGTGACTGGGCATTCTGTGACCAGGACTCTCATCTGCTGCCCCAAACTCAGGTAAAACCTGAGCTGAGCTCAGCATCTTGCCTCTTGTCCATGCTTTTCTAGACCTCCCATGCACTCAAGCCTAATGCACCTTAGCCTTTTAGTCCCAAAAGCAGACCTACAGACCATGGCTTACATTCAAGTCATTTTTTTTAGTGGGATCCAAGGGGTCAGAAGTTACAGATGGGAGAGTGAAACAGGAAAGGAATGAAAACCACTACGGGGATGTGATATCAAGTGACCACCACTATGGACTATGGGGTGCTTCATCATCCTGGGTCTCAGGACACCCTACTCATCACCCTGGATCTCAGGACTCCACCATTAACAAGAAAAAGAAGCATATGTCCATTGGCTTCCAGCATCATGGGTCAAAAGTTGGCCCACGGGACCTTCACTCCTCAGTACTCTCCTGCTATGAATGCTGCCTAGCATGCCCTCGGGGGCACAGAAGCACCAGGGCAGGAAGCAAGAAACTCAGAATCCTAGCTTGAGAGTGTTGTCAGGTTCTGGGTGGAATAATAGGTGAGGTCGGTAGGATTTGAATTGTTGGACAAGACACATCCAATACAATTCACATCGAAATGTTGCCAAATCCTTTCTCTTTTTCAAACCTGTATGGCACTCATCTCCTCTCCTTTTCTCTATCTTCACAACCACTTACTCCAGTTTCTCATTGCCTTTTTTTGGTTGACCTTAGGTCAGGTATCATTGCCTCTTCCAACAGCCACACAATTGGGGTTTCTCTATGGACAGATACTCAAATAGAATAACTCCCAATGTTAGTTCTCTTTGGTCAAATGATTCCAGTCACTCTGGGTTGGAAAGTAACAATGGCTGTGCCTTCCAGCTCCTCCCTGGAAAACGACCCAGGGCTGGGCTGGGCTGGTCACCTAGGGACCTTGGCAAGGTTAGTATCTGCTGAACCAGCCTGTCAGAGGACTGCACCATGGAATCCCAGACAGGAGCCAAGAGATGTTTCTCATTCCCTCTGTGACAGTGGGTGTGAAGTTGTTATATGTTCTACAGACAGGAAAAGAGGCCATGGTGAATTCTGGTAAACTGGGGAATGTCTTTCAACGTTATTCACTATGGCTCTCAAAAGCATTTTAACATTTTCAAAAAATAATCTGTTTTACAACTTCATAGCTAATGGTCTCCTCTGTACGTTGTACTTTGCCTGGGAAAATTCATCCCCTTACATACTTAAAGAATTAAAATATTAAGCAACATTCCATCGTGTTTTTTAAAAGTTGATGACCAATTATTTATTTTTTGAGACAGAGTCTCACTATGTTGTTCTCGGTAGAGTGCTGTGGTGTCACAGCTCAGAGCAACCTCAAACTCTTGGGCTTAAGCCATCATTCTCTTGCCTCAGCCTCCCAAGTAGCTGGGACTACAGATGCCCACCACAATGCCCAGCTATTTTTTTGTTGCAGTTGTCATTGTTGTTTAGGAGGCCTAAGCTGGGTTCATACCCGCCAGCCTCACCAGCGTTGGTGTATGTGGCCAGCGCTCTAACCACTGAGCTACGGGTGCTGAGCCACGGGTGCTGAGCCAATGATGAATTATTTAAAAAAATATTTCCTTCGCAAATTTTCTGGCTTGATCCTTGCTTGTATCGGGAAAATGTTCAATGAATCTGAGGAAACTAGACTCTGATTTCAAAGGTTTTCTTCTATGCATACTATAAACCTAATGTACCTCAATTACTTGTAATTAGTTGTATTGTAAACTCAAATCTGTTTAATTAGTTTCAATTAGCTTCATCATAAATGAAACAGTTGATTGTTACAGGTTGTCTTGTTGCGCTGATGGAGAACACCTGGCATGGATAATTAGTTCCTCCAACAACAAATTAACTTGGATTACAAGCTGTCATTAATAATTATTTCACCTCCTTTCTGGGAGAAGCCAGAGATTAAGACTGTAACACAGAGTCAGAATAAAGTCAACATGGCTGTTTATAGTAAAATAATAGTAATGCAATACTTTTTGTCTGTTTTATTCTAATTCTTTCTTTAATGGTGTGTCAGCCTCTGTATGTGAACATATGTGTGTAAGTGCAAACATCTACCCATATAAGCACACACATATGTACATATAATATATGAATACAAACATATATATGTATATCTATTAGTAGAATCTCCATAGTTGACCACCTCTCTACATGGGCCATATTCTTAAATTGACCTAATTTTCATCGACTGGTCATGCACCACACGTACTCAACGGAAGTTTCTTATGTTGACCACCTCTGTATATTGACTGGTTAGTTATAGTAAGTGGTCAACTTACAGAGGTTCTGCATACACATTTCACATATTTTTCTTTTTTCACTCCAGCCATTATCTTTGCAGAAACCACACAGAAGTTGACTGGCATGTTTAACAAAGAGTTACTCAGGGACAGACTACACCACCAAAGAGGAATTTTTCCCATAACTTCATGAAGAACAGAATTTTTTCCTTTCTGAGAATGAGCTTCCTTGGAGACACAGACTTCCTTTCTGGGTAAATTTTGGCCACTGAAAGTCCACAGAGAGAAAGCTTACGTTATAATGTGAAGTGGAAAATACAGGGCACGAAACTGGATCAACAACACAATTCCAACTATATAAACAATATGGTGGGAAAAAAGTGGAAAGAAATGTGCCAAGATGATAACAGGGCTTGTTTCTGAGTAAGTTTTTCTTCTGTCTGCATTTATAGTTTCTAAATCTTTAATAACAATCTTATATGAATTTTACAGTTGGAAAAACTAAAAAAAAAAAAAATCATGGAAATCTTGATTATAGAGAAACTCACTAAAAAGCCACATTGACCAGTCAACAAATGCCAAGGTTCTTGCAAAGAACTATTTTTTACCTCGTGGTAGAAAATTGTAAATTGAATTTGTTTTGCAAGACTCTGGTTTGGGAAAATTCAGCTGTGGAATCTGAAACTCTGTTTGAAAGGTAAGCAACAGAATAAGTGGGCTTTAAGCTATTGAAAAAGGTACTTTTTTAGCAGTGATAAAGCTATTTCACAGTGGTGAAAGGCTTTGGAGTTTATCAAGAGCTGTAATGAGCGGGTAGGACCCAGACAACCTCAGCATGAGTCTGGTCTCCCTCTGTGGGAGGTGATAACAAACTTAAAGGTATTTTATAAACTGGAAAATGCTCTAAAAACGTCATTGTAAGGGATGCTGTGATACAGGTAGGTTTTTTTTTTTTTTTTTTGGAGACAGAGCCTCAAGCTGTCACCCTGGGTAGAGGGTTGCGGCATCACAGCTCATAGCAACCTCCAGCTCCTGGGCTCAAGTGATTCTCCTGCCTCTGCCTCCCAAGTAGGGCGCCCACCACAACGCCTGGCTATTTTGCAACTGTCATTGTTGTTTGGCACACCTGGCTGGATTCGAACTCGCCAGCTCAGGTATATGTGGCTGGCGCCTTAGCCACTTGAGCCACAGGCGCCAAGCCATCACATCTCATTTGCTTTTATTTTACAAATGAGAAAAACAGAGGCACACTACTGTGATTGCAGCATTAATTGCAGTAGAACGCTTGAAACAGCTAAATATCCATCATGAGAAAGGGCTACACAGATCAACAAGTACGAACCTCATAAACATAACTTTGAAGTGAAAAAATGCAGCTATAGAATGATATAACACGTTATCATGTTTGAAAACATCCAAACAACAGACATCATTTTGGGTAAAAATATAAAGGCGTTAATCCAAAATAAAAATAAAAATAATAAAAGGAAAGAACTTAAAAAAATATATATATATTATATATATATATATATATATATATATATATATATATACACATACATACATATATAAAGGTATCCATGGGAATGTTAAGTACCAATCCAGGATTGTGATTACAGTGGGGAGGAGGGGTGCAGAGAGAGGAATACGACCACATTTCATGCTTTCTTATTTATTGCTGAGAACTGAGTATATGAATGTCCAGTCTACCCTTTATGCCTTCTCTGTGAAATATTTCACAGTTATTTCATGGTTACCCTCAACCACTGACTGTGTATTGAGCACTATGCAGTTTTTCTGCATTTTAACCAATTTAGTCCTCACAAAAGCCCTGTAAGGAAGACCTTGCTGTCCTATTGTCACACTGTCCTTCAATCCCATGCCCAAGGTCATTCAACAAACATGTGGTACTGGAAGGCCTGGGATTCGTTTTGATCCCATAGAGCTGCCCTCAATGATCTTAAACACCAAGAACTCAGTAGCCCAGGACTTAGGCTTGAAAAGAGGCCTTGGAACAGATTGCAACCCTTTTCTATCGCAGTGTCTAACTCTGACTTGCCTTGCTGAGCGCAGGCATTCCATGTGCTGGAAATTCCACCTTAGAAGGAGCTTTATTCCTCAGCTAATGAACTTTTATCATCTCAATTAAGAAGACCTGGCTCGGCATCCGTAGTTCAGTGAGTGGGGCACTGGTCACATACCCTGGGGCTGGTGGGTTTGAACCTGGCCTGGGCCTGCTAAACAACAATGACAACTGCAACAAAAATATAGCTGGGTATTGTAGTAGGCGCCTATAGGCCCAGCTACTTGGGAGGCTGAGGCAAGAGAATCCCTTAAGGGCGGCACGTGTGGCTGAGCGAGTAGGGCGCTGGCCCCATATACCAAAGGTGGCGGGTTCAAACCCGGCCTCGGCCGAACTACAAAAACAGAAAAATAGCTGGGTGTTGTGGTGGGTGCCTGTAATCCCAACTACTTGGGAGGCTGAGGCAAGAGAATCGCCTAAACCCGGGAGTTGGAGGTTGCTGTGAGCTGTGTGATGCCACGGCACTCTCCCGAGGGCGATAAAGTGAGACTCTGTCTCTATTAAAAAAAAAAGAGAGCCCAAGAATTGGAGGTCGCTGAGAGCTGTGATGCCACGATACTCTACCGAGGGTGACAGAATCTGTCTCAGAAAAAAAAAAAAGACCTGTCACAGCAACCCTTTTTCACTCAAGTTCCTGTCAACCTAGGCAGCCCCACCCTGGAAGGAACACACAGCACGGCTGGTCTCTCCCAAGGAAGTGAGTGTTCCCCAGGGGGGGCCACAGCTTTCTCACTTCTCTGTCAGGGCTTTTTGTTCACACCACTCCCTGTCTGTGGTTTTAATTTTTGTTTTGTTTAAGTGAGGGGAACAAATAATTGGTATTGGGTTGGAAATGCATAGACTGTATGACACAAACCCTGAATTCCAAGTCCAAGTCCAGAGTACAGGGGGCTGTTAATACAAAGCCAAACTTTCTGGAGGTTTATAAAATATTATTCTTCCCCTATCAATGGCTTTCTTTTATAAAATTTTATTTTTCCTAATGCTTCTAATTGCCTTTCTTTTTCTGTTTTATGAAAAAGATATAATGCCTTCATTTTATTTCTAAGAACTTTCTGGTTCTTAATTAAACCAGGAATTCTCTTTCAGCCTAATGGCATTCTTTATAGGACTCTGACTCCTATTCTAATCTGGCACAATTTATTCTCCATCCCGACGCATAGTATTTCTTCAGTAGGGGTGGATGGTTAGCTCTCTCCATTTGTTTATTCTCACTTTTAGATTCTTTCTGTGTCTGGATGTAGTGTGTCCTTACCTGGGTATTTTTGAATGAATTCATGGAAAGTAAACTCTCTGAGTTTTTGCATGTCTCAAAGTGTCTATTTTGTATTCAAGATTTGATGGAGAATTTGGTTTAATACAGAGTGGTAGGTTCAAAAACTTTTTTCCTTCTGACTTCAACATTTCTCATTCTAGCATCTAGTGATCCTGATAGAAAATCTGGTAACAATGGGATTCTTGTTCTTCTGAAGGTAACCCTTTTATGGACGCCTATAGAATTTTTTTTAATGTCTGTAGCATTTTAATCTTTGGAGTGTCTGATTGTAGGTCTTTAAAAACATTAATCCTGTGTGGCTCCTGGTAGGCCCTTTCTATCCTAAAACTACAGCCTTTCTTCACTCTTACTTCCATGGCTTCCATGGCTTCTGCTCTCTCATTTTGCAGTGACCTTGTTACCCTGGCCTGGACCTTATGGATTCATCTTCTTTGCTTCCTACCTTGACCCACAGAGTTTTTGTTTTGGTATTTTTGTTCTGCATTCTGGGAAATATTCTCAAGTCTGTTTTTCAGGTCAGGTGCATTCTCAACAGAACTGAGGAACTTGAACTCATCTATTTTGGATTTGTTGTGTTATTCTCCGCTTGCTCCTTTTTTTTTTTTTTTTTTTTTACAGAGGTCTGACTCTGTGTATCTTTTCTAATTTCTCTGTGGATACCCATAAGTATTAAACAAAAGTCCTCTTTTCCTTGTATTATTTGTGTGTCCATTGGGATTGGTTGTTCTCGTGGTTCATCTCGGTCTTTCTTGTTCATCTTCTCAGCTTTTGTTCTCTCTCCAGCCCTAGCACGTATATAATGCCCTGTCCCCAGCCTGGTATTTTGGTGCATTTAGACAGCAGTTGTTTAGCTCTCTAGCAGGATGGCATTGCTGAAGCCAGCTCTCTGTATACTCTGAGGAAAAGAGTGACTAAATGGCACAGGATTTAACTCTGGCAGTCTAGCCCGTCATAAAGAAGACATTATCTATTTTAGGCTAAGACTCCTTTTCATAAAAGGAGTTAGAGCTGGGCATCCAAATCTGTGAAGATAGTAAGATTTAGCTACCATTTTATGTTTTATTTTTATTTTTTGACCATTTTACATCATGTTTATTGCAGCAAGATTCTTAGGCTAACCAGATCACACGCTCATCTGAAACAAACTCATGCCTTAGCAAGGAAGCGTCTTTGTTGTCTGCTGGGCTGGGTGCTGTTGTCTCTTGGCCATAGATTTCTCTTAGCTACCATTTTTATTCAGAATAAACATTTATTGAGCATTGCCTGTATGCCAGAAACATGACATATATTATCTCTTTCTCTCAAACAACCTTGAAAAGAAGTTGCCATTACTCCATTTTACAAGAAACAGGCTTAGAGAGTTAAGATAACTCTTCCAACGTCACCTAGTTATTCAATTCAAAACTGGAATTTAAACCTAGGAGTTTGGGAGGCTTCAAATCATTGCTTCGGAGGGGCTTTATTCTATGGCTTGACAGAAGATGAATAAATACTGCAACTTTTCAAAAAGCCTCAATTTTTTAACAACTATTTTCTCAGTTTTGCAAAAAGAATGTTTTCAAAAGTAGCATTTGGCACAATTCTCATCTTCCCTCATGTACAATGCTATTTTAAGAGACCAAGACCTGTTGTTTATTGGGAGAAAAGCTGGTATAGAATTTTGAAGGACTCTCTTGCAAATAGAAGGATTTATAATCTTGTGAGAGAAAGGGGGACATGTTCTTTTGGAAGTAGGACTGAAGTCTGAGTGTATTCTGAAGGAAAGGGAACTCTGGTGAATTAGAGTAAACTACTGCATGAGTCACTGAAAGTGGAGTTTAGACAATTTGAGTAGCAGAAGATCTTTATCAAGAACTGCAAGGGTTAATCAGATAACCATTTATAATATATAAAGGTATAGGCCATGGAGTTCTAGGATTTAAAAAAATATGGATCTATGAGAGAAATGAATAATTTATTTGTCAACTAAAATTATTATCTTTGATAGTCATCCCAGCATGCGGGGATGCAAAAGCAAGCAAGCAAACAAACAAAAAAGCCCCAAACTTGGCTCGGCGCCTGTGGTTCAAGCAGCTAAGGCGCCAGCCACGGACACCTGAGCTGACGGGTTCGAATCCAGCCTGGGCCCACCAAACAACAATGACGGCCGCAACCAAAAAATAGCCGGACGTTGTGGCGGGCGCCTGTAGTCCCAGCTACTTGGGAGGTGGAGGCAGGAGACTCGCTTGAGCCCAGGAATTGGAGGTTGCTGTGAGCTGTAATGCCACTGCACTCTATCCAGGGTGACAGCTTGAGGCTCTGTCCCCCCCCCCCAAAAAAAAAACAAAAGCCCCAAACAAAAAAATAGTATGGTGTGGAAATAAAGGGTTAAATAAAGTATGATACACGTTAAATGAAATCTGTTGTGCCCGACACCCAACTGCCACTTCCACAGGCTAATGATGTTTTTCTCTGGGCAAACGGGTCCATGCAATTGCCTCAACAGAATGGGAGCAGAATGATTTGACTTTATTCTGTTATTATACTCCTTAATTAGTAAGTCCACTCCTCCTAGAATCTCGCCGTAACCTCCTGTTTTGAAGCTCTCTTTCGCTAAATGTGGCTGGCACTCCCCCTACTGGCAGACACAACTATTATCCCCAATTCTTGTAGATTTCCCCATTGCCACAATTACTTGATGTTTGCTAAATACCAAAGAAACATTGTCTTTAATTTGATGTGCTGTTAGGACAGCCAGAGGACAGCCAGCAGATGAAAGGGAAGATTATTATTAATAGACACTGAACCTTCAGAAACTCTCCATAGATGACGACTTCCGGTACACCAGTTTGTTTCCTAATTGTTCAGAATAACTATGCCCTAGACAGCAGACCAAATTAAAATGCAAACCCAGTAGAGCTGTAATTTTTTAGTTCTAATTAACTAATGCTATCTCCTTAAATGCAAATGGCCTCTCTACTTTGAGATTTGCTATTTAAGGTTTACTTAGTAGTAAAACATTTTAAAACAGATTAAAAACAAATCTATTTAAATCTATTTCAAAGATAAATGATTCCTTCTAGTTTTGTCTTCAGATACTACTCAATAGATTCATGTGCGGCTGAGGCCTTGTCGGTAGTGTTGGGGGGTGGGTAGAGTTTTTTTTTTGTTTTTGAGACAGAGCCTCAAGCTGTTGCCCTGGGTAGAGTGCCGTGGCAACACAGCTCACAGCAACCTCCAACTCCTGGGCTGAAGCCATTCTCTTGCCTCCGCCTCCCAAGTAGCTGGGACTATAGGTGCCCGTCACAACCCCCGGTTATTTTTTGGTTTCAGTGATCATTGTTGTTTGGCAGCCTGGGCTGGATTCGAACCCGCCAGCTCAGGTGAATGTGGCTAGCGCCTTAGCTGCTTGAGCCACAGGCGCCCAGCCAGGTAGAGTTTTTATTTCTATTTTATGTCCACTTCTCTCTCTCTTTAACCATTTTAGTAAACAGCAGTGAGTGGGTTTGCAGACAGCAGCTCTCCCCTCTCCCAGGACTGAATGCAGAGAAGGCAAATGTTCTTTTCACAGATCCTCCTTCCTTAAAATGTGCACAGCCCCTTCTTTTCAGAAGAAACAGGTGAAAACCAAAATAACAGAACATAGCCAATATCCTTTCAGTTATGTCTCTATATTGGACATGTGAGCGTTTTATTCTCCTTGGTGTTTTCTGCAGAGTTTGAATTTAAGTAAAACGTGTCCTTTGGAAGAAGTGATCATAAGATGTGTTGCATGTTTATTTTCTCCAACCTTTTCTCCTTTCTCAAACAATATGATTTATTTTTATTTTTAATTATTACAGTTGCATAGTAGGTGTGCATATTTATAGGGTATATGTGATATAGGGCATATGTGAAATTTTTATACAAGCATACAATGTGTAGTGATCAAATCAGGGTAATTCAAATAGTATGATTTTTTAAAGCTTGAATTTTAGTTTTCTGTGCAATAAAATGTGTAAGTAAATAAAGAACATGTAAAATTTACTTTTGCCCCAGAATACAGGTGACTAAAAGGTTATGGCCTTTTACATTTTATTTCACAAAAATGAATGCAGTAGTAAATCTTGGTTAGAAATCATGCTTTTCTTATTTTATTGTTTCTTGTAAAATTGATGGAGACTTTTGTCATAACAAAGACAAGAGGCAAATAATTAAATCCAAATGAGAACTTTCTAAAAATCTTGGTAAAGATTTTTTTTTTAAACAGGCTCAAAAATAAAAATAAAAATATGGTACTAATATAACTTGTATATAGTAATTCTGCTTATCAAGATAAGGTGTGCTGATGAGAAATACTTAAAAAAAACCCCTGTGGCCCAAAGAAAGAATTTCTCAGATAAAAGGAATTTCACCAGGGGTGGGGATGATATGATCTTTATCTGTGATCAAAAAGCATCATCATAAAACAGACTTCCCTCTGTTTTTACAGAAATTGATGATTATGAAAAGAATTTTAGAATTACTAAGAAAAACTAATGGCCAATAAGCCTGAGGATGGGGAGAGGGCAAAGGCTTAACTAAATCCCTTTACTTGGGTCATTTGGAGGCCGATAGGACTTGATTTGTTACATTTGTCTTTAAAAGCTCCCTCTTCCTCCTTTCCACATTACCTTAAATTTTCCTTTCTTTTGTTTTGGGTGGCTGTGAAGAATGAATGAATTTAATTGATAATTAGACTAAGCGATTCTTCCTTGACTATCATTCGCCAACAATGCCAGGTTTCTTTATAGAAGAACTCAACCTAAAAAAAACCTCTTTGTACCCTTTGAAAGCTCTCATGTCTCTTCAAGGTGACAGAAGAAGAAAACCTGGCCAGATTTCAGTGCCATGTGCAAGAAATGCAAAGCACTGACTGTAAGGGGCAGAAACAGTGGAACGAAGGTACACGTCTACTTGTTCTGTCGGTTAGTGTAAAGACATATCGAACGTTTTTTTCCTGTAGCCATGTTTTGGAGGCATTGTCCCTCCCCTGTTCTATGACATTCCAGTGGGGCTGCCAATTGTGGGACTTCGCCCATGATCCTGGCAGACAGGGTTATGTGGTAGGCCCCTGACCCAAGCTAAGCCAATCAACATCTTCCAGAAGTTTGAACTTTTTTTAAACTTAATTTTTATTAAATCATAACTGTATACATTGATGGGGTACAATGTGATGGTTTGATATACAATGTGGAATGTGTAAATCAGACTGATTAACATAACCGTCACCTCACTCACTTATTTTTTATGGTAAGACATTTATAATATACTCTTAGTTGTTTTGAAATGTACCTGTTGCATTGTGCACATTAGGTGAGATCAGAAGGTTGAACTTTTAGGGGATGTCCTTGATAGAAGGAGGAACATGGAATGGGCCCTCTGGTGGCTGGAGCCAAAGAGGCTGCCCCTGAATTACTGTTCCCTGGGTGCCTGGAGTGACCCTGTGTCCTATCCTTCCTGTAGCTGTCGTGTTTGGTTCTTCCTTCCCAACTCTGAGCTACCCTAGAATATTTCCAAGAAATCTCTATTTCTGGTAAAAATGAAATTTTTGCCTACATGACAGAAAAAAAACTATACAGTACTTGAGCTCTAGATTGCCAGTTGCTGATTTGCAGGCCCGCAGTTGGCAATTAGCCTGCTGCGAATCTACGTTGAGTGGTTCTTGTAGCTCCAGAGCTCAATCAATGGGATCAGAGCCTAGTAAGGCAGTGAGGGGTTGCACAGTGTTTCCCAAAGCGTGTTCTGAGAAATAATGAATGCTTGAGAAACTCTGAAAGCAAACGAGCAAAAACATTGCATGGCCAAAGAAGATGGAATAGCAACTCACCTTGTAATATGCTTTTGGAGATTTACACCGCTCATAAACACAGTAAAAGCTCAGTGACCTGAGTGGGAAAGAAAATTGTTTAACTTTAACTCACCATTTTTCAAATCTGCTTGACTATAGAATTCTGTGCCTATGGAATGCCTATCAGTATCTCCTGGAACTAGGACTTTGTGAAACACATTTGGTGCAATACAGGAGTAGAGGAATTAAAAAATCTGGGTTTTAGATATTTAAATATCTATTGGGTATTATCAGCAGATAAATTTTACTTTATTGCTTTATTTCATTAATATTTCATCTTAATCGTATGCCTTAAAAATAATTTGAAGTATTTTGCTGGGCTTTATGTGGGTCATTGAAATGAAAATTGAATAAAATGGTTCTTCTGATTTAGATTCCCAGGTGCTAAAATTCCTGCTTTCCTGAAATGAGGACAGATCTATTCATTCCAAGATCACTAGCCAAAAGAAAACATGTTCCTATTTTATTAATCTGTGCATGTATTTGATGATCTTAGACTTTGGTGAGTTTAGCATTTCTTAATAAAAATAAGTGACTTGTATCAATTCCTGCAATGGTTCTCAGCCTGGGGCAATTTTGGCTTCCACAGGACCTGTGGCAATGTCTGTTGATGCTGTAGTTTTCACAACTGTGCTGCAGGTAATTCTACTTGCGTCTAGTGGGTGGAGGGGAAACCCTAAATACTCTATGATAGGACAGCAGTCCTCCCTACAACAAAGAGTTGTTTACTCAAAATGTCATCAAATGTCGCATTACCATATTCCTAACATCTGTGACACACTCCCTATATGCAGCACTGGGTTTGAGAGCTTACATCTAGGTTTTGTCATTAACTAAAATCTGACCTGTGCACGTAAATCCCTTAGGGCCTCACTTTATTTACCTGAAACAAAAAATAAAACAGATTAGACGAGATAATTGAAAGACTTCTTGTAACATTATGATTCATTAAGGACAACCCTAAGTCTTGACCATTTTTTTTTTAAATACATGTATTTTATTATTCTTCATTACATTATTTCCCCCCCCACCCGTCCGTGATAAGACAGAATTGATTTACAGAAAAGAATACAGAAAACACCAAAGCTCCTGGTAGTGGGAGAGATTTCAAGTAG